>CM056583.1:18447500-18570000 GCA_029721435.1 Gymnothorax reevesii | reverse complement strand
CACCTCGGTTATACATCTGAAGTGAATAAACTCCAGATGTGCAGGTAAAATCTAGAAACACTCCTGAATAAATGGCAAAGGACAGATAGTTAGAAACAACTTCCAGCTAAAACAATGCGCAAAATGGGAAAAAAATGAACTCCAATGAGAAAAATGAACTTCTAAATCGGTGATCAGCATGGATTCATGAGGGATGTCATAAAAAGCATCCATGAAATAACCGGAACTGAACGACAGGCTCATGTGACAGACTAAGTGGCAGCATTACTTTGACAAACTTTGATCAATCCTTCATCCAAGTCATTTTGGAAGTACTGGTTTTGTGATATATACATTGAGTAGATGCGATGTCATCAATACCCTACCCACTGTTTTTAATGTCAGCTAAGTTTTGCAGTCATCAGTACCAGAACACTGTGAGCTGTATCGCCGTAAGCTATCAGAAGGTAATTAAGATTGCAGACAATACTGACTAGCACTGCACATCAAGCAGACATTTGATTGGGTAAAACAGACGGGCCTAAGAGGTGGTGTCATACTTCAAAGGGGCACTGTCATGACATGCATATGTGCTAATCTTGGCTCCAATCTTGAGATTAGTACCCCAAGTTTTTCAATAGATGCAAAGAATATTCAGGATCTTTTAGTATTGAAAGTTATCGTCGCAATCCTTGCACTCTAGAACTTTTCGGTTGTTTTGTCATTTCAGTTGACGATTGTTTTGTATTTTTGGGCCGTTACTTCAATTTTGAGTCCTATAGTGTTCATGAGCTCTACTTCCTGGTTTATACTTGTGCGGTCTTGTAAGTCAATTTATCGCATTCAGATTGCTAACATGACTCTTGAAAACAAGACTCTGCATGTTTCAGATTTTATTTTTTTACCAGTTTGAAGTGGTATCTCTACAACAAAAGATTATTTTCTGTTACACTGCATCCCTGATTGTTTGTCCTGTTCTCTTTGTAGAACAAGAGCTTTCACACTCACGAGATCATGAGTTTCCGAATATCTGTGTTCGTTTTCACTCTCAAAGGAAGCAGATATTTTTCAGCCCTGAAAAGAGCTCTGGCAGATTTAAGCCTCTCGATTCCTCGTTCTTCGCCATCAGTTCGTAGTAAATCTGTATGGTTTTCCTCTTATTGTTATAGTCACCAAAAGCTAAACAGCAAAACACATTCAAAATCCTTTCAAGCACACAGTTCAAAGTATCCAAGATATTCTCCAGTAAATCTTTGAGTTTTTATATTATTATCCCTTAAGTGCGCTGAAATAAAATAAAAAAAAATTATAAATAAAATTATCTTGTACTGTTGAAAACCCATGATGTGGTGATTTGCGTAAATGAGCTCCCCTGGGGATTTTGATAACTTACATCACTGAACAACAGTAGCTGCATTTAGCGCTCTAAGGGTTAAAGTTCTTGCATGCGCGTGTTGTGACAGAGCCCCTCTAAGATACCCAGATCATAATTCATATCTCCCATCTCCATGTACTCTGTATAGTGCGCATTAGTACACTTGAGCCAGGGCTCGGCATTTTACATTTTCTCAGTCATAGGTGTTGAATGAGCTCACTTAAGGATGACAGGTAATTTAGGATGGTTTGGAAACGAGGACCGTCTGCTCTCGATCAGAGCACAAAGTGCTTCATCAGATTTTCTGCTGAACTTCCTCCTGAGGGGTTGTATTTCCCCATGCATCAGACAAGGCAGACTTCATGAGGGACTGTAGGTGTTGTGTGGTCGGACTGAACGAGTGTTTGAGCTGAAAAACGCTGCTGAATGTGCTCTTCTGCATGAAAGAACAGCTTTAGAAACAGGCTGTACCAGATTTAAGGTGTAATGTGGAAAGAAGCCACTAGATGGCAGTATTGACTTTTTTTGTTGTTAAGCCCAGTCTGGAGCTAGGTTTGGGCATGTCCAGGGCATGTCTGAGAGAGGAAGTGTTAGAGATCAGTGATTTGAATGTTTGTTTTTAGCTTGTTTCTAGCTAGTTTTTGGGTTTAGTTTCTAGTATGTTTCTCTTTAGTTTTAGTATTGCTATTATTTATATATTCATTGTATTTATTCTTTTAGAGTATGTATGTTTCTGTAAGATTGCGCTGTCTTTAGTCTTCAGTGTCTTCCTCTCGTTTCTGTCTCGTGGTGTCTTGTCTTTTTCATCACACTCTCTTCCCTGTATTTCGGTGAGGTAATTCCACTTCCTTCTCTCTCGCTGTTCTCATTGGCTATCCACACCTGAGAGTAGTTTAGTGAGGTACGGGTGATTAGTTAGATTAGAGTTAGAACTCCACCCTTTTCCTCTCTCTCTCCAATCACCGTCCTTGCTTTTCTAGCTCCACCTCTCTCTACAGCTGTCCTGTGTTTAGCTGGGATTCCACTTAATTTGTTTCTGTATAAAAGACCCACTTTTTCCCTCAGCTTCTTGTCGACTTGTTTCTTCCCACAGCTCGTTCTTGGTCAGTCTCGTTACTGTGCTCTCTTCTCGTTTCGGTTGTTGATTGCTCCTTTCTTGTGATTCTCCCGTAAGTCTCGTTATTGATTGTTTGTATTACGTTGTTTGATTGCTGGTTGATTGATTAGTACTTCGTTCTCCGTTATTCCCATTTTGTACCCATCAGTTTAGATTCTCCTGTGTTTCTCCCTTATCCCATCCAACTCCATTTTCCTTCCCCTTCCATTCCCTTAGATCTACCCCTTATTGTTACTGTCTTTGTGCGGATTGATTCCCTGGTTACCGAATATTTCTGCTTGTCCCCTGATTCTGATTCTGACTATTCTGCATTACCCTGTTTGCTTGGGTATCGATCTGTTTCTGTCCTTGACCATGAGCTGCGTTAACCCTAATAAACGCCCTGCCGATGCTGAACTGCATATGGAGTCTAAGCCCGTTCCTTTCAGGAAGTCCCAGAGAATTGAAAAAAAGTCTAAAAGGTGGGAGGGGGCTGCAAAAGAGTATATAAGGAGAGAAACTGTGAGAGTAGAGTAGTAGGAGAAATTGCAAGGAGAAGGATACATGTGACCAGACCTGTCATTTCTGTTCAAGACCTGTGAAGTTTTTTTGTGGATTTTTGCCTGTGTTGGAGCATTTTCCTGTCCCAGGACATCACCAAGCAACTGGGACTGTAAAAATTTTTTTCATGTATGTCAATCTTGAGTCAGTAGTATAAATTGTAGGTTAGTTGTCAGTCTTTGTTTAAATAAATCTGTTTAAGTTTTAACATTTTGTCTGTCATCCCTTGCTGTCTGAGATGTCATATCAAATTGGGGCCATAACATAGGACACTAGGATCAGTTCCAGTACAGACAAACTGTGGGAAAAAATTCAAATGCTTAAAACTTATTCTGCAACTAGGCACATAAAATAAGTAGGTGCACACTTTCTATTTTACCAGCTGAAGTTTATCAGTCAAACTATTTCAGAACTTCATGGATGAAAACTCCAACTGTCTCCGTGGCTATTAATGATCATTATAATGCTTGCTGAAGTGCACTTGTTCATATGTTGAGGTAAACACACTAAAATACATCCATTATCTAAAGCTCTCACTTCCTGTTCAGGGCTGTGGGAGGAGTCTATCCCAGCATGCACTTGGCAAGAGGAAGGAAATAGTGAAATAGCAGTATTATAATTTTTTATTCAAATTCCATCACTGAACTCATATCGAGTGCAAGCAAACAGAGCAGAAAACGGTGAATGGACCTTTAACACAGACACTGCCAGTTTCTATCTGCGGACCCTCATCCACGGGCCAGTGAAAATATGAGCAGCGATTCATGCGTGATGATGACGTACCTTGTGAGATGTCATCAAAGGTGTTCTGGTTGACCATTCGTTCGATGATCTTGGCCACCTTTGCCACTTTAGTGATGTCATCCCCCTAAAAGAAAGTAAGTGACAAATAGCCCACATTAAAACATTCAAACACCACATCATATCATTTTTTTTTTTAAATTATAGAGAATAGTGAAAGACTTGGAAAATAAACCATCTTGCAATCTGCCTCTCTCACTTAATGTAGACAACATCTTAGTTTCAGAGAGGGGGCGTATGGTAAACATTTTTCACAAACATTTTATAAACTCATGTTTTACTTCTGAATTAGCAAATGCTGTCTCACAGCCTGCAGATCCCACAACCAGCTCACTTGCACCACCCCCCACTTCCCTCCCAGCACACACCAATTTCCCCACCGCCCATAACTTCATCCTGCGGGCAGTTTCGGAGCGTGAGGTCCTGGATGAATTGCTTAGGCTGGACCCTAAAAAAAACAGCAGGCTCTGATAAGCTCGAGCCTTTCTTTTTCAAAATCGCTGCTTCCATCATTGCGGCTCCCATCACAGATATTTTTAACTTGTCCTTACAAACAGCTGAAATCCCTCACGCCTGGAAATCTGCTGTCGTGCGTCCTCTTTTTAAGGGTGATGATCAGGCTGATCCTAACTGTTATCGGCCTATTTCTATTCTGCCATGTCTGTCTAAGGTGTTGGAAAGGTTTGTAAATGGTCAACTTACTGATTACTTGGAAGCCCACAACATTTTATCTTGTGTCCAATCAGGTTTCAGATCTGGCTATGGATGTACAACTGCTACCCTCAAAGTCCTAAATGACATCACTTCTGCTTTGAACTCGAAGTTGCATTGTGCTGAAATTTTCATTGATTTAGCCAAGCCTTTCGATACAGTAAATCACACTTGTCTCATTGACAGGCTGAGCAGTATTGGTGCTTCTGGCAAATCTCTGGCTTGGTTCTCCAACTATCTTACAGAACAAATGCAGTGTGCGAAATCAGAGCAGATCTCTCTCAGCCCCCCCCTGTCACTAGCGGTGTTCCGCAGGGATCGATCCTTGGCCCCATTGTTTTTTCAATTTACATTAATAATATAGCTAATTTTGTAGCCCAGTCATCTGTCCATCTTTACGCTGAAGACACAGTTCTCTACTCTCCAGATATAGTTTGTCAACAACTTCAGTTTAGCTTCAGACTCCAGCAGGCCCTTTTAAGATTACCTTTACAATTAAACACTTCCAAGACCAAAGTCATGTGGTTTGGTAAGAAGGGCTGTGTACCCTCAAATACCCCAAATATCTCCACCCTTGGTGGGACACCTCTAGACCAGGTTTGATAATTATTTGGGAATCTGGCTAGACAAAACTCTGTCCTTTTACAATCACATTAACAAATTACAGCCTAAGGTTAAATCAAAAATGGGCTTTCTTTATAGATTACACTCCTCTTTCACTTACTCTGCTAAACCATCCTTCCCATGTTCCACTACGGCGATGTCATTCACAGATCTGCATGCAAGGGCGTGCTTCAAAAGATCAATGTCCTTTACCACTCCGCCATCCGATTTATTACAAATGCTCCCTTCAGAACACACTGTTGCGCTCTATACTCTTCTCTTAATTGGCCATCATTACACACTCGCCGCTAAATTCACTGGTTCATCTTAATATACAAAACTCTCCTTTGTCAGTCCCCCATTACTTGTGTAAACTATTGCGCCTCGCATCTTCCGCATACAACACTCGCCCTGCAAATTTGATTCTGTTGTCAGTCCCAAAAACTACCTCTGCGTTAGGCTCCTGGTCCTGTCAGTCCGCAGCAGCCAGAGACTGGAATGAGTTACAAAAAACTATCAAGCTGGACTCTTTTATCTCTAAGGTGACCTTTAAAGCCTTGATCATAGACCTTTTTAAAGAGGTTTGCTCTTGTAACACAGAATGATGCCTGTCTTTTTGTTGCTGCTCGATGTCTTTGTGTGTGTTGTTCAGCAGTGTCTCTGTATATGTCTTTGTTAATATGTTTACCTGGTGTAGTGTTTATACCGTTTGTTTGTTTTTTTTTATGTGTTTTGTTTATAACCCTTTCTACCCTTTTCCTCAAGAGGCCCTGCATTTTGCCAGGCTGCAGCTGTAAAAAAAATTTTTTCGTAATCTCTTTTGCCGTGTTAAATAAAGTTTGAATACAAATATATATATATATATATATATATATGTTATATTAACCCATCAGCTGGTCAAAAGACCTGTTTGTCACCTCTGGCTTACAAGTAGAGCGACATTATTCATACATTTGCTAAAGACTTTATTGGCACTACAGATATGATTAATAAACAGTTAATCCAAAAAATGAGTGTGATTTGATTTCAAGAGGAATTGTTGTTACAATATTGTATTTTTTAGTAAATTCATAAAAAATTCACAGAGTGGTACAGTATAGCTGAATGAAGATCGGCCAGTAAAAGGTTTAATAAACACTCCTCAAACCTTAGCTAATTATCCTTCAAATACCCATAATCATATGAAGACTTTATGAATATTGATGAATTACAAATCCATATCCAAGATAAAATTTGGCAGAACAATCATTAATTTAAAGCTGAAAAACCTGTTTTAACCCTTAGAGTGCTAAATGCAGCTTTTGTTACTCAATGATGTAAGGTATCAAAATCACAATCTAAATTTTACAACACAGACATCCACACAAACACAAAGAGAAAATCGCTGAAAAGTGTACCATTAAGCGGAGAGTCACAAAGTCACGTTTGAATGGTTTGTTCAAATCAGCAAAAACCTTTCGGCAGACGCTTGAAAGTGATGTTGCCATAAAACTTCTCAACTTGCCGGGAATATAAGCAATCAGGGTCATCTTACGTTTATTTTATCTCAGTGAATCTGATCCCTGGACTGTTTCATCTGTTTACAGCTTCCTCTTCTCATCAGTTTCGATGTGACTCCAAGCGTTAAGGGGCTGTGACAGGATCTAGGGACGGACTCTTCATTAAGCCCCATCATAACAGACTTTTGACCAGGAAGTTCATGATGAAACACAGAAAGATCCCCAAAACTGAGGTTATTTCATAAACACAAAGTTTGGAAAAAGCGCATGAAATCGATGGCGAATGAAGTACGACATGCGGCCCGGTGCAGTAAAACACAAATATAACTGCATGTGCAGGCAAAACCTGAGCCGAAATGGGATCTGTGCGGATGGTGACACAAGTTTAAAGGGCCTCACTGCCAGCGCAGTTTTACAGCATTTGGATGTAAATGGCGAAAAATTGAAGCACAAACCCTCAGGATTGATCTGAATACATTAATATTCATACAGAAGAACAGCCCTCGAAAATTTTCTATATTCTCTTAACATAACATAATATTACATAACATGATAACATAACAAAACATGAATGGTGAGAACAGGCCATTCAGCCCAACTAGACTCACCATTTTCTTTTTACTACTGTGAATATATCTCTTCAGATACTCAATGACTCAGTGGTACTCAGTGGTACTCATGTTCCTCAAGATTCTGTATTTTAGTCATTAAATGTCTCTATTCTAGGTAATTGCTCATTATACATTACTAGATTCTGGCATTTAGATGCCTATATTTGCATACCAGATTTCAAGATTGAGTATTTCCGTACTCGGAACCCAAGGTTCCAGCTTTTTTGAATATTAGATGTGAGGGATTCTGACTCTTTGGTCACAAGACATTGATATTCCTGACTTTGCTCACTAGATGTTTAAATTCTGGCTCTTGCTCAATACATAACAAGATTCAAGCTTTTGGTCCACAGTCGTCTACATTCTGGTCTGTCGTCACTAGGAGTAAAGATTCTGGACACTTTGGGTGCTTTTACATTGGGTAAGATTGTTTCGTACCGCACCGCAGATCGATTGCCCCCCCTTACCCAAGCACACTTGCGCATGTACAAGTAAAACTTACGATACAGTAGCTGGCTGCATGCACCTAGTTGTTTCACCGTTCTCCAATAAAAGCAAAGAAGAAGAAGCAAACGCTGGCATCATCAGGAGCCCCCTGCCCAAGCACACCTGTGTTCACTCTTATTAAATAACTGAACTTCGGACTCACGCGTACTCGGACCCCGGTCCCTGAAAAGCCATCCTCAGTCAGTAGCGGCCTATATTCTGAACTATCTGCAGATGTATGAATTCTTGACTGTCAGTAGATTTATAGATTCTAGACTGTCAGTCAGTACAAAGATTCTAGACTGTTGATCGGTAGGTGTATAGATCCTGGATTCTGGACTGTCAGTAGGAATATAGACTCTGGATTGTTGGTGAGTAGGTGTAAGGATTCTAGACTGTCAGTAAATGTATCAATTCTGGACTGTCAGAAGGCTTATAGATTCTAGGCTGTCTGTAGTTGTGTAGATTTGGGACTGTTGGTCAAAAGATGAAAAGATTTTGAACTGTTGGTCTGTAGATGTACAAATTTTGGACTGTTGGTCAGTAGGTGTACAGATTCTGGACTTATGTGTGCAGATTCCAGGCTGTTGGTCAGTAAGTGTACAGATTCTGGACTTATGCGTGCAGATTCCAGGCTGTTGGTCAGTGATTGTACAGATTCTGGACAGTTGGTCGGTAAGTCTGCAAATCTGTTGGTCAGTAGGTATAAAGATGCTTAAAGACAGTTGGTCTGTAGATATACAGATTCAGGACTGTTGGTCGGTAGATGAACAGATTTTGGACTGTTGGTCAGTAAGTGTACAGACAGTTTTGATCACCTGTGTCTCGGCCAGAGCGCCCTTCTTCTTGCTTCGGTCCTCATCCCTCTTCGTCGGAAGCACTTTCTGTTTCTCCTTCTTCTTCTCTTGTTTCTGCAGCTCCTCCACATACACGTCATAGATCTCCCACTGTGGACGCGTCATCGGGGTCAGTCATCAGGGACATACACTCTGTGCCCTCATCTGATTGGCTGTACTTGAGAAATGTTTGTGTGCTCTTACCTGAGTCGCCGATGCGGAGAAGTTTGAACGAGGCGGGGGCTCAGTCTGGCTCTCTCGATTCTGAAACATCAGGTGAATCATTTTTCAAAACAAAAAAGGGGAGCATTTCTCCTTCATCCTTCTGTCAAACTTTCAACACGTTAATAATGACAAAAGATAATATCTCCAAGAGGAGTTGAGGAAATAAAATTCATGAAATGAGACGTCCCTGATCCTTCAATGTCACTGATAAGTCACTGAAGTTACAAACTGTATCAGAGGAGGCAGAGAGAGAGATTCACAGGCAAATCATTTATGTCACCGTTTCAAACACCAGAGCAGATGGGCTCCATGTTCCTTCTCTGAATTTTAAGCCCAAGTCCAATGCTGAAAAGGCTGGCATATCATGGAAAACGCAAATAAATAAAAAATAGGACCAACGGTCCAGTAGCCAACCCACAAGCAGTCTTATCGTGATGACACAAGTTATGAAAATTTCATGTGAAATTTGACCTTCTAATCACTGGTCAATGTCAAGGTTACTAAATAAAAGTTCACCGACATTTGTAAGTCCTCCTGTAATACTTTGTACAATCCTAAGCTCTGGAGCAGTTTTGATGATACATGTCATTGAAAAGTCAATATGTGATGGCTGCTGAAGGTGGCCGTCAAGAGCAGCGGCCAAATATTGAAATATGGCAAATCTCACAGCGTAAAGAGAGACTAAAAAGAGATAAAAAATAATGAGGCTCGCGCTACCAACGGACCAGACGCCGTCCGCGGTAGAAAACAGGCGAGCTCGAGGAAAACAAAAGGGAAATAAATCAAAAACTCCCTTACTCACTCACACTGATCCTCTTATGCAGCTAAGTCCCTGACAATAATCTCACAAGAGACCTCACCGGCTAAAGCGCCAAAGATGCACTGACACTCTAGCAAGGAACGTGAGGCGAAACTGGAGCTTAGAGTCCTGGCAACGCCCACAATTACTGCCACCTGGCCCAGGAATCCGATAGGGAGCAAAACGATATTGTCCTGGAGGGGGGTAACAAAAGGAGCTCTTAAAGCTCCCAAACATGACAGGACCGCCCCCCTTTAAGGGACAGCTCCAGAAGTCCCCAAGGAACCCCGTGCACATTCTGGAGGGATCCAGAATATCCCGCGAAGGGACCCAGCACTCGGGACCATATCCCTCCGAGTCAACGAGGAACTGGACCCCACGACCTACACACCTCTCGGCAAGAATGTGGCGTACGATATAAACCGCCCCCCCCCTCAATAATTTGCGGCGGTGGCGGGGGTGTGTCGGCAGGTGCCAGGACGCTAGTGCTAACCGGTTTGATCCGAGAGACATGGAATGACGGATGTATGCGTATCTCGGAAGCTTCAACTGGACCGTGACAGGATTGATCAGCCGCACTATTTTGAACAGCCCGATATAGCGGGGCGCCAGTTTTCGGGATTCTTCCTTCAAAGGGAGGTCCCGGGTAGACAGCCAAACTCTCTGCCCAACCCAATAAGACGGGGCCAAACGACGCCTTCTATCAGCGAAGGATTTTTGTTTGCGGCCCAAACGCAACAGTGAAGAACGGACACCAGTGGGGGGATATGGGAAGTCTTATTCCTGGGGCAGACTCCACAGGCCGCAACAAAGTCCCGAATGTCCCTCATCATATCTGACCATCAAAAACGTTGGGCCAGGAACTGCTTGGTCCGATGGGCCCCCAGGTGCCCAGCCAAGCGGGAAGAGTGTCCCCACTGGAGGACCTGGGGCCTAACTATATGCGGGACAAAAAACAACCAGGAGGCTCCCCCCCAGGACCGGGATCAGACCTCAACGCCTCCTGAACAACCGCCTCAACCTCCCACAGAATGGGGGCCACGATCTGCGCAGTAGGAATAACAGGCTCCGGGGAAGGATCACGTTCAGTGCGATCATACATTCGCGACAGGGCGTCAGGCTTAATATTTTTAGAGCCCGGGCAATAGGTGAGCGTGAATTCAAAGCGGTTAAAAAATACTGACCATCGCGCCTGGCGGGAATTACGCCGCTTGGTTTGTTGAATATATTGGAGGTTTTTATGATCGGTCCATACCAGAATAGGGTGCTCAGCTCCCTCCAACCAATGGCGCCACTCTTCGAGGGCCAGCTTGACCGCTAATAACTCCCAGTCACCAATACTATAATTACGTTCCGCAGCGGACAAAGACCGGTAGAAGTACACGCATGGGTGAAGCTTATTATCCCAACGAGGGTGCTGGGACAAAATCTACCCCACTGAAAACAGTGCAACACATTTTATGTTGCTTTACGAGTGAATATTAACCTTAAGAGCGCTAAATGCAGCACTGTTGCTCAATGATGCAAGATATCAAAATCAAAGCTGTTGAAAACCTATCATGTTGTGACCTGTTTAAAAGAGCTCCCTTCACAAGTCGCCACGATAGGATTCACAGCAGAAGATAATTAAATGTTTATATATTTTTTATTTATTTCAGTGCTCTGAGGGTTAATTGCTATATGAACCTGGACACTGTGATGACTGCAACAGAATACAAAAAACTTGATGCAGTTGATTATTTACCACCCTAACTGAACTTCTTTTATTCACTCTCATTAGGCGTTTGGGCTCTAAAGGCACGAATAGGTCAAGTTCAGTGAGCAGAATTTTTCCTCATTCCTGAAATATGCTGGTCTTCAGTTGTGCCTTTCAATAGGGCCTTTACTGCCCCATATTTTGCCTCATAGTGAGTGATACACTCAGAGTCAGGTCAGGACTGCAGGCTGACCACTCTTGTACCCAGACTCCCTGCTTACACACCCATGCCTCTGTAATCTATGCAGCATGTGGTTCCTCGCTGTCCTGCAGGAAAATGCTGGGACATCCCTGCAAGAGACAAAGTCCAGTTGGCAGCTTATGCTTCTCCAAAATTCATGTATCTCTTTCGGCATTAATGGTGCCCTTGTAATGTGTACTGACACAGCCCCATCCCATGACAAATGATGGGATTTACACCCGACACACACACACACACGCGCGCACGCACGTCCTCTGTCCTGCCATCCCCATCTTTCTCACCCTCATTGTCCTTCCATGTCTCTCACTCTCACAAACACACATGTACACACACATTATATATATATATATATATATATATTATCCCATCAATCTCTCTCTCTACATCACACACACCCTCTCGATCCTGCCCCATTTCTCATTTCCGCACCCCTCCTACCTCCCCATCACCTTCTCATTTTTTTTTTCACACACACTCCTTCTACCCCGTCTGTCTGTCTGTCTGTCTCTCTCCCCCCCCCTCCCATTACTGGGCTCAGCAGGTCATCAGTCGCACGGACAGTGGTCCATTGATCATGTGACCTGAAGTACGCTCCGCCTCCCCAGAGAAGAATCACGCAGTGAACTCAACTAAGA
This sequence comes from Gymnothorax reevesii, assembly GCA_029721435.1. Taxonomy (NCBI): domain Eukaryota; kingdom Metazoa; phylum Chordata; class Actinopteri; order Anguilliformes; family Muraenidae; genus Gymnothorax; species Gymnothorax reevesii. The sequence goes on along the minus strand of CM056583.1, from coordinate 18,557,825 downwards.
CTTCCACACCTCTTCCTTCAAACTGTAACGTCTCACACTTCCTGTCTCTCGCACTACAATCATTACGTCACAATCACACATTTCATTTTATCTCAAGATGATGAGTCATTTTTCGAAGCTTTTATTTGTGATGAGAGCTCCATTCTTAATCTCTATCCAGAGTTATGGACCTGTACTCCCAACACTATGTCTGCCACAGATGAAAATAAAGTTAAATATAGTTATACATAAAATTTATAGTTGTAATGTGAAAAAAATGCCACTAGATGGCCTTTTTTGTTAAGCCTAGTCTGGTGCTAGGTTTGGGCATGTCCTGGGCATGTCTGAGAGGGGAAGTCCCAGAGAATTGAAAAAAGTCTAAAAGGTGGGAGGGGGCTGCAAAAGAGTATATAAGGAGAGAAACTGAGAGAGTAAAGTAGTAGGATAAACTGCAAGGAGAAGGATACATGTGACCAGACCTGTCACTCTTTTCAAGACCTGTGAAGTTTTTAGGGGATTTTTGCCTGTGTTTGAGCATTTTCCTGTCCCAGGACATCACCAAACAACCCCATCTCAAGGGACGGTAAATATTTTTTTTCTTGTATATGTCAATCTTGGTCAGTGGTATAAATTGTAGGTTAGTTGTCAGTTTGTTGAATTAAATCTGTTTGTTTTAAAATTTTATCTGTCATCCCTTGCTGTCTGATAGAAATTGGGGCCAAAACATAGTGTTAACACTGTACACTTAATGTGCTCATTTAAATAAAAATTAGAGGTGTCCTCTACTGTAATTCTCCCTAAATGCTCTTGTGTGGCTTTTTAGGAGAAAAATGCAATTAGATGAAGGAGATCCAATGATGAGATCTCATCTCCTCCTCCCATTTCTCCAGTTTCAGGCTCAGTTGGGTATGAACTCGTCTTGAGACGTCCTCCTCCTGACTCCAGGTCTCTCTTAAGGAGGTTACAGACTGAAGTGATGTCAAAAATATGCACAACTGACATCTGCAACCTTCTGAAGAGTTCAGAAAAAGGCTAATCTGAGCCCTGATTTTTCCTCTGGGTCCCCGTGCCCTGAGTCTGTGTTCAACATACCATGTGTCACATGAATCATCAAACAAATTAAGCACCAAGACGCTAAAACTTAAAAAATGGGGAAAGTCATTCAGTTCATCATTAATGCATCAGTAACAGCATTTAGATCCAGCTCTGTTGAATCATTGATGAAATACAAGTGGCCTGAACTTTATTGGACTTTATTTCATTCGCACAAGTCATATAAATGGAAATGAAGACCGCAGTTTATAAGGAAGCCGCTTGTACTGTGAGCCATAGGGAAGTGGGCTGATGCTAATAGCAATTAACAGAGGAAATTGAGGGCCTTGTTGTCGCCCTTGACTTCCATTCATTTTTATTAGGCTGATGAAACCTGCCATTGGGAAGACTGCAATCTGCTGCTACGGCTTTATATTACAGAACATTACAGCACGCTCGGCGCATGATGGTTCAGTATCCCAGAATGCACCCGTGCACCCGGCCTTGGGCAAACAAAACCATAACTTCCCATCTTCCCATTCCTCACTCTTAGCTCCTCCCACCAGGAGGAAAAAGAGAGAGAAGAGGAGGAAGGGGAGTGAGAGAAAATCAGCATCAATCTCTTCCACTCGTCAGTCAGAGCCGCGACAGGAGCAGCAGAGGATCGCGGCAGATCTAGTCAGTCCTTTACACCTCATTCATTCCAGCTAAACAGGTGACGTTTGTTAACTGAAGTTAGTTTCCCCAGGGAAACTCCCCGCCCCCATCCTCACCCGTTTAACAGGCTGAAATCCCCATAATTATGGCAGGATCAGACTGAATTCTGGGTCAGGCGCGGAGAGTGAAAGAAAGGCGCGAAAAACACGCACTTGGAGGGAACCCCATACAGCAGGAGGCTTCAGGATCCGATCCCAGGCGGGGCAGGACCTGCGACGCACTCCAGAAAAGCTGGATGTCCTTCCCTTCAGTACGTCACGGGCTTGATGGTGATCGAAATGATATGACAGTTCCACCAAGAAAACTGCAAAGACTGATGAACAGTTATAACAGCTGCAAAGGATTGTGGTCTATATTCAATCATTCCTTCCTCCCGAGGTTGGTCCTGTGTCTCCTCGCTAGAAGGAAGCAACACAGGTACTAAACACCTCCTTTCATTAGTCCATTTGGACGCTCCTACCTATGGCCACCGAGCCAAACTATCGCACGGCTACATCTGTTATCACAGCAGGTTGCGCTGTGGAGAGTTCAGATGCATCATGGGAAGTGAAAAGACGAGATGAGAATGGGCCCTTACTCTCAGGGGATTGTTGAGGGTCTGGGATGCTCGCTCGCTGAAGTTAAACTGATTGGTCAGTTTCTGCTCCTGTCCGCTGCCTTTGATCTCTGCACTCTCCGCCCTCTCTTCAGCCCCGCCCTCCTCTGGTTCCGCCTCTCCATCAGCTGACTCCTCCCCTCCGACCTGCAGAAACAGGAAGCACAGTCCTGGGCCCGAGGCGTGGCAGCTATGCTAGCTCAGGGTGAACCAAACAGGTGCCTGTATCATGAGACGGGATGACGGAGATATTTAGAGAACACCACCAAGCAGCACTCAGGAACAGCTCTATTTCATTCTGCTCATAAATGTCTCTGATCATATTTCATATTTTGGGTGCGTTCTGAGTTTCACTAAGTGCCATTTGCCTCATGACACAACCCCCAGGTCCAGATACACCGGGTCAATTTTACACTTCAGGTGGGTTTTATACGTTCAGGTGTAAAATCCTCCTAATATATTATTCTACAACAATACACAACAAGTCTTTATTACAGAGACTTCCAGTTGACCTGCTATTACAATCGTGTTGTCACTGGGATTCAACCTGAAGTTTCAGCTCCAGCAGGACACAACATAAGAGCCCAACCTAACAAATTTTTCAGAGGTATTCTCAAAACTTCTAACCGTTTTTTCTTTTTAAACAGCTACTCACTGGTTTAGCATCCTCTAGCCGGAGAGTTAGTCAGTTTGGCTACACCTCACTACACCACTTTAATCAGGTTTAACCAGCTATGATCAACAAAAGGCATCAAAACACAGGCAGCACCAGCTGACAACAGCAGTTCGTACCTGTTTTTTCTGAATGGTTAACCCTGAGCCAGACGGGGTAAGCAGTAGCCACTGGGTCTCTAAGTGTCCTGTACTCCCAAGTGTTCTGCAGTACTGGCACAGTACCCCACACCAAACACAGTGTCTGCGGGGGTTAGCAAACATGCTAATCTCACCGCCGTTTAGCACACATACACCCTCAGAAATAGGGGTACAGCAGGAGTCCATTTCTGTTCCCCAAAGTACATTCAACACTTATGTACCCTTTAGGGCTAATTATAGGACCTCAAGGTACCTGTGTGAACCTTTTTAGGGTCTAAAAGGTACTTTAATGTTCCAAAACAAATAAAAACCCACTTCTAAGGTACAACAGCAGTACATTTGAGGGCACTGCCCCAGTGACAACCAAGGCTCATCACTGGGGCAGTACCCTCAAAGGTACTGCTGTTGTATTGTATTTCTGAGAGTGTAGCATTTGTTGTCTTACCGGAGTTTCAGGTGCCTCTTCATCGACTTCCTCTATGGTGGCTTCAGCTGGGGCTTTTTCTGTAAGTGTGTGAAACCGTTTACTGACAGCGTGTTTTCACCATACATGCGTACTAACAACAGGAATTATAGAGTTTGTTTCTTTTACCTTGATAAATAAACTCTACAGACCTCAGGAATCACCAAATTTAAGTCACCAAACTGAGTTGAAGAGTTTATTTCACAAATGTCACAATCAGCATATATCAGTATGTCTGGATTTAGTAGCCCATTCCGGTGTATTTTTGTGACTCCTGTTATGTGACACCTGGAAATGGCCCAAAATCTCCCACAAATGAGCAGCCAAAACTAACGGTGACAGGTGAGCAGACGTCCCTCCCACGGCCTGTTCTGCAGTCCCCTCTCGCGCTCTGCGCAGATCTGCTGCGCTGATTCTGAACAGATTTTGTGAGGCTGGACAGTCCGAGGTCAGTGAGTTCAGCCTCTGACTTTTCTCCACCCAGTGAACAGGACATCTGACACCTCACCAACCCCTGATCTGATTGGCTCTCCCTCAACACCTCAAGCTGATGTGTGATGACTGTTCCCATGCAAAATGGCTGCCGTTGCATCACCCTTGGGGGCGACACATTGGTGGTGGAGAGATGAGATTCCCCCATGTGACTGTAAAGCACTCAGAGTGGCCATGATGAGGCGCTACATAAAAACAATGTTCATTCAGTCATTCCTTCATGCATGTGCACGTCTGATTGGTCAGATCATGCCAGAGCGGTAAAGCTCCACCCACCCTCGGCCAGCCCGTGCCGCGCGGCCTGTCGGCGAGCCTCGTCCGAGTCCCGGTGCAGCAGGGTCCCCTCCAGCACAAAATGCACGGCCAGCTGATCCACGCTGCTGATTGGTTTATAGGCCCCTTCCTGCAGCGCAGCCCACAGGAGACACAGCAGCTGAGTCCTGCTTTCACACAGGGGCACTATGAGCCAGTCTAACTGATCCAGCCTAGTCCCAGACTCAACTCAGTCCTAATGCAGATTAACCACAACACACTCGATGGAGTCCAGGATTAAACTTATCCCATGTCTGTGAGACCAGCACTAATCCCATCCAAGAAAATACTACAAGGATAGGTACTTGTCCTGATGTTGTAGACACTCTTACTTTTTACAATCTTCTGCGCAAGTAAACTAAATCGTACAAGAACAGAAGGTCAATGAACCAATCACTGTCCAGAATGATAGCCCCTCTGATTAACCTCTGTAAACTTACCTGAACTTATTTCTTCTCATTAACTCCACTTGTCATGACAAGCTCTGGATACTGAGCTCAAGTTTACACGTTTTCCAAAGTTGAACATAAAGTTAGCCATTGTCATCTCTAACTGAGCTGAAACAAAGTTTACCTTCAAGTTAACTCACATTTTTAAGGCAGCTGGTGAACTTTGCTTTCTAAGTTTAACCAGGTTGAAATTTATTACAGTGAAAGTTCTAGCGACACTAAATAGAGTTTGGTGTTTTTGACACAAGAGAGGTCTGTTTTCCGGTTGAGCAACAGAAATTAATTCATGTCTTGAGTTAAAGATCTCTGCTACTATAAAATACTGCACATCTGATCTCATTACAAAAGTCTTAATTTCCGAAAGTACTGAAATCTAAACTAGTTTTTTTATTAACCCTTAGAACACTGAAATATTTTTTTTTTAATATAAATTTAATTATGTTGTGCTGTCGAAAACCTATTAAACAAGTCACCACATGATATGTTTTCACAGTTTTGATATCTTACATCATTGAGCAACAATAGCTGCATTTAGCGCTCAAAGGGTTAAAATCAATAGAAGGACTGTCTGCTGACAGAATAACACCTCATTAATAAAAGCATTATAGAGCCCGGTCTGTTACACCAGAGATCCTCTGTTCCCCTGAAACCTGCTGTTCCATCCTCCCATTACCTGACAGTTATAAGTGAAAATTATCCAACCGGTCGGTTATACTAATTACAGATAATATTCCCTAAAACAGAAAACCAGGGCTGCCGTCGAGATTCGGGTTCAGGTTATGGTTCGATTCGGTCATTAAGTAACACAGGGGCATCAAACCCCTGACCGGTACGGCAGCAGTATCTGCAGCCAATGAGTGCCTTTAGAAGAAGATGAGTGGACTCTTTAGCCAATCAGTGACACAGATGATTCACTCATGCAAAGAAAACAAAAACCACTAAAGAACAGAAGCCGTTTCGCAGCAGATTCGGCTAAAATGTGCAGTAAGACACTCAGAGGACCTTTTTTACTACAAAAATTTCTTGTTCCTCTTCACCCCATGTTGTGAGCTCTGTCGCAGCAGCACCGGTCCACACAGTTTACGCTGTCGTGATGTAACACGATCCAATACAGGCACCAGGCCAGTGCGCAAAACTGAGGACCCAAGTGCTGTAGACGTGGGATTAAGGTTAGGTGTAACCATAAAATTCACCAAATTTTTTTTTCAATATCATTTCCCAAAATACATTCCTGGTAGCTTTTGAAGGTATAATAACTGAACATTGACAATATCTGGTGGGTGCATTGATGATACTTGGTCAAAAAAACATTCATCTAACTTTGACCCGGATTTACTCTGTCAGGGAATTTCCGCCACATAAATCCAGATATCTCGAGAACGAGAGAAGATATCTGCATGAAATTTTGCGAGTGAGTAGATCTCACTCTGATCTACTTTTTGAGCCAAAGAAAACAGTAATATCCATGTTGGGGTGTCGTAGACACCTCAGCAAAGGCCCTCAGGCCTGACCACATTTTGAGGGCCCCTTCTAGACCCATTAAAATTTTTATTTTTTGTCAAATCTCCCAATCCTTTGGCTCAAAACCGTCAATATGATGTCCATTAAGTTTGTACAAAAATTCAAATCAATACATGGAATGGATTATGAGAAAAATGGAATTATGTATTTCTACATATCAGGCGTCGGCCATCTTGGATCATGTGACCTAATTAGCATAATTACGTAAATTCTGTAAAAATGCTTCCTGTCATTCATCAACACTGAAACCTTAAATCCAGTCTTTATTCAAAATTAAGGAAATTTTCGTTTTGGGTACCACCTAACATTAAATAAACAAAGTGCACGAGGAACGAGAGGTATTTACTTCACAGGGAACGAAACTAAGGAGCCATGGGGGAGGGCTCTAAAATAAAAGGTGTTACAGTGTAGAGTGATCTGCCAGTGAGAGGGAGAACTGAAGTATATATAGAAAAGGGAATGAGAATTAACTGAGGGAAACCAGGTTTAATCATAACCAGAGGGAGCAGAGGGATAACTGATTAGTTAAGAATAGGCAGGTAGGCAGGGAACACAGGAATGTCCAAGAGTAGGTGCATCACACATAACATAACTGTGTACAAACGCAAACAGACAACAGCACATTAGGGCTCCATCAGGAAAGGGTTCAGTGGCTCGGGGGTAAAATGAAGCGATATGTTTCACCTTGAAACTGTAGCGGACGATGTTCTGAGGCGCATGCGGATTATTAGCTGTCAGGACGCGTGTAATCTCCTCTTTCAGCTCCTAAAACAAAACACACAGTAAAACACTGAGTTACTGTGAAACACATGGTAAAAAAGAATATTGATGGTTCTGGTACTGTAGCCCAGCACAGACAGAAGATAAGACTGGGTCCTAAAACCAGAGAACAAAATCCAGCAGGAGCTTCTCAAACTGAGATATTTCACTACTTCATCTCCAGTACAATTTCAGACAACAGAACAGAGGCTGTTTCACATATTTCCGGTGTGCCCCTGGGGTTAAATTTGGACCAGAGCAGCTATTGAGCCAACACTGCATCAATCTATCATCATCTGCCAAGATCTACCCAGCAAATACAAAACTTTCTGAAAATATTGGTTGCATGCTGTGGCAATTCAATATAATGTTGACGAAACATTCCAGTGACGCTGTGCGGATATTTTGTGCTGAATGGTTGGCAGGCTGCAGCTGGCAGAGCTAAGATAATGGTACCCACATTTTTCATCTTAATTTCACTTCAGTCAGGACACTTACGTCAAATTTAACCATTTATCACAGAACAACAAGCATTTGAGTTTGGCGGTGACTCTGCTCGAGTGATGCTCTGGGATAATCTGAGTAAGCATGACACAGACTGAGATCATAACCCCCCCAAGCAGAGCCTGAGACTCAGGATGTTTACATTAACCTCTTAAGCCCCAGCCTCTCGGATTTTGATATTTGAACATTAATATGCTTGGCGTTTGAGTTGTGCTTGGTGTATGTAAAAATTACGTATATGTGCTTGTAGCAGAGGCTCTCCTGTTTCATTTGATGTGTAATATGACTATATTGCTACTTAATTAACGCGGCGTTGTAGGTATTTTGCTGCAGTGAGTCTCAGGCCTGGAGTTTAAGAGGTTGATAAACACAATATGAACAGATGCTTCCTATAATGAACAGTGTTATTTCTGAAGGAGGAGGTTGGGGAGGTGGGGGAGATGAGATGCAGGTGTGCAGTAGACCAGAGTAGGAGTAGTGTGGAGGGCACGGAGCGGGAGAGATGAATGAACGCTGTCTGTGTTATTAAAGCTCACCACCTAGAGTGGAAGATGCAAAGGTGAAGAATGATTGGACGGCACAGGTCTTGTGACCAGCCTGACTTCTGTGCCTGAACTAATTCTAAGGCTCCATGTATGTGCTGACTGGGTCACAAAGATTCTTCATGGCGGAAACAGAAAAGACAATTTGCCAAAAAAAAAAAAAACACGTGAGCTGGAGTCTCCAAAATAAACACAAAATAACAGTACAACAGGGGCCTTGGATATCAGACACAGAGCTGCTTGCTGAGGAAAAAATACTCTTTTGTCTGTTTCAAAGGTCAGGAAATGCTGGGCAGCCCCTTCAGATCTATTGTCACAATTATCCCTCCAGCAGTACAAATAACCCAAAGCCATCACTGCCACTGGACCACAAGAAGGGGACACACACTTATTCCCAACCAATCATAAGGGAGAATGCTGAAAGTAAGGATCAACTTAGTGTTTCTCAGGACCAAAAACAGCATCTGCCCGTCCGCTGCTCCTTCAAGTGCAATATCAGAGCCCTAATATAAGAGATCTGAGCCAAAACAAATGCGAAGAGACCCAGCACCACAGGAGAAAAGATGAGATTTCATTCAGCAGGAATTACTTCCTCAAAGCCTTTTTTCAGCAGAGTCATAAAATATTTACACATCTCCGGGTGGGTATTTCCCCAGGTTTTGTCAGTAGATGATGTATTAAATGAGCAACTTCCTGTCAGAGGCTTTGATGGCCGAAGAGAATCATTCTGTATTCAAATGTAGACCTGCCTCTTAACTAAAAGAGCAAATATAAAAGATGTGTGTGCTAACAGGCAGGGTTTAAGTCAGGTTCCAACCAAGATTAAAAAAATTGGTTGAGTCCAAGTAAGGCTTCGAACCCCATCCTATTTCTCACACCAAAGGTTCACTTGTCCACCATGTTGCTCCAAAAAAAAAAAAAATCAACCTCACTGAGAAACTATTCAACCAAAATCCTAGCAATATTACATAAGCTCATCAGCTGATGTGTGCAGATGTACGCAATATTGCGATAATCGTACATGTCAGACACAAGTGCCCAACGAAAGCAACTGCTGAAGTATCGTGGGCTTACAGCTTCGGTGAGCTCGAGCTGGTCTGGAGGCTTTACCAAGGTCTTCCCCTGCATCCATTCATCCGCTCCATCACCCAGTTCCGTAGCATCATCGTCATCCTCATAGACAACAGGGAAAAAACATTATAATCATCTCCTTTCCAGGTATAATTGTCCAATTAAAACTGCAAAACAAACAACCTGCTTCAAAACTGCAAGCGGGGCTCAATATGGTTGAAGGGACTGCCCATGCGTTTCCCCATTCTGAATGCGCGTTCATAGTGTATGAAAACAGCTTTGGTTATTTTAGCAACATTTGCCGACATACTGCGAGTTCAGAATATATATATATATATATAGACACATGTAAGGCCTGGAGAGACAACTGTCGCAAGAGAGACATGTTGATGCATTGCGGTATTGGCCTACCTTTCGTTTACTGGCGGCTTTCGCAGGTTTCACTGGCGCCTTAGTGGATTGTGACTGAGAATTTGGCACCTGGATGGGACACAAAAAAATTACTTCGAGGAAAATTTAAGCTATGCAGATAATAGACAATAAAGAGTTCGCTTCAATAATCCGTTCAATTGCTGTGGCCCTAAGTCACGTTATTGTCCAAAAACAAATCTTCCAGAAGCCTATCGAGTAAGGAGAGCACACTTAAATGGCAGCACTTTCCTATGTTGATGAAGCCTACGCACTATTCTTAATTCTAGCTATACTGATCACTAATATTGCGTTGGAAATTCACAAAGTTGTCGGAGTAGTCTTAACCTTTGCCACAGCACACGTATATTATTCGCATATTCTATGTATGGCCTCACTATCACGACTGACTATTAAAAGCAATGAAACTAGAGCTCTATAAGTAGTACTCTTCAGAAGGGCCTAAAGTGAATTTGCTTAATAAAACAAAATCGCCTATACTGAATAATAAGTCGTTACCTGTTTAGGTTTCGCATTCGCTGCTTTCTGTTGGGCTGGCATGTTTTCAAAGCAACCTAAAATATCTCACTCCGCTCCAGATCGAATAAAAAACGTTTTCTACTGGATTTAGATCCAGTCGCTATTCGGTCAGCTGCAGTTGGTAGTTTTTCTGGAAGAAAGTTATGCGCTTGTTAGACCGCTCCGAGGAATGGGACGCAGTATCCACTGTTTGGCCATTCGATTGTGTACCTGTTACCCTGACAACCGGGCCCATCAATCAACTTCAGTGCGCTGGCTGAGGCAGCGGCTCGCCGGCAATAGGCTACGCCCGTTGGGTAGCGCGGTTCACCAGCTTTATTTTTTACCACCACGGCATATACCGCGGAGGATAAAGTCATCAGTACGTCCGTCCGTCTGTGATCATTTCGTCTCGAACTCGAGTACTGTTCAATATTTCAAGAGCCAATTTTTCTAAGATTCACCCTGTTCATGATACAACAACAAGTCATGTTTATTTTTTTTATTCTTTGCCAGCTTTGGTATGTTGTTGGTACGTCTCAAATAGCAAAATCCTGATTTTTAGGTCTCAAAATCCGAAAACTGACTTTTGCCCAGATAGCAAGCACCTCCGCTCCGGGTCTGTCCCGGCTCTGTACCGACTCCAGCGGGCAGATCCGGAGCGGAGGTGCTTGCTGTCTGGGTAGGAGCCTGTATCTCAGTGCGCCTGCGACAGCCCAGATTCATTTTCATGGATGTGTATCTGTATCTACAATTAAAGGTCTTTCAGAAAATGTTCAAAATTTCCATGGGGAGTGAAGGGCGCAGCCGATAGGGGGCGCTTTAATAAGCTATTCAAGCCAACACAACCCATTATTCATCAGGGATTTACAGGCTGTGCCCTCAGCAGCCCAACATGTTCTACACATCATATAACAGGTAAGTTACCCCTCTGCCTAATTAACATAAATTAGGGTTGAGCTGTTTGGGGCGCGAGGACATAGAGGGCGCTGTTTTTGCTCACAACACAGTTTTTGCCTAATTTTGGGATGAAATATCTCCATGCGCCCTTGACAGATTTTTTACCCAATTTCCTTTATCATGTTGTTGATAGTGTGTAATATCTGTATCATCACGATCACTTTGGGGCTCAGCTCCTTTAACCCTTTTCCACCATCTTTGTTGCGACCATGGCAGGTTTTGTTATGAGTCTAATCAGGCCATAACTCTGCCCCTGTAACTGCTAGAGTCCTGGAACCTGGTCCGATCCCTAGGTGTTATGACCCTAACTGCAAGATGAGATCCTTGATTGGCATCGCAGATATGGGGGTCATGGTGATATTGGTAAATCAAATTATTAGCTTCCGCTGCTCGCCATGCGGCCGCTATGGTATCGGGCTTTGTCTGTGCGTGTGTGCGTGCGTGCGTGTGTGCGCCCATCAACACATTTTGCTTCATCTCATCAACTATTTCAGTTACAAGCTCCTAATTTTTACTGGACACGCATCTCATAAAGGTATACAAATGAGGTGCCTAAAGGTGACCTTGGCCTATTTTTTCAAGGCCACTGGCCCAAAAATATCACCAAAAACTTAGACTTTTTGCTTAATCTCGTCAGCATTTTCAGTTACAGGCTCCTAATTAGCTCCTGCTCTCTGAGTGGCACAGGAGCTGTGGTATCAGGTTCCATCCATCCGCGCGTCTGTCCATGCGTGTGTCCGTCAACAAAAACTTCAACATTTTGTTTATCTTAACGGCAGGAGCCTCTGGGGCTGCCAGTGCCCTATATTTTTATTTTGCAGTTTCCAGGGCACATACGGGGAGCTTCAACTGGTCCCAACCCTGTGTTTATAAATACTGCCAATCTGATGAGCCTATCATCAACCATCCCAGGAGTCAGGATCACGTGATATTGATATTTTAGATTTCTGATTTTGTGATATTTTAAGCAAGGATATATTGTACCTAATTACTTTTGGTATTATTCTGCCATAAAACAAGCCAATCATTGAACAGACCAGGGGTCAGGATCATGTGATATTGATATATCAAAAATGAGATTTTGTGATATTTCAAACTATGATGTGCTGTGGCTCATTTTAATTGGCCCTACCTAAATGTTTATGAATATTGCTTTTTGCTGGTCTTAGAGCTTTTCTCACATATCATTTGTATTTTTTTGATTTCATCTCAATTCATTGTGTTACTTCAAATAGTCAATATTGAGATTTTCCATCTTTTCACTACAATTTTATGCCATCAGGCCTGAAAAACTTCATACCACCATTTTATAATTTCTCCCAAGCTTGTCACAGAACGACGTTGTAAAAGGGTTTTAAAATGACTGAACCCCAAAGTGATCTTAATAACACAAATATTAGACATAATAAACAACATAATAAGGAAAATTGCATAAAAATCTGTCGAGGGCACATGGAGATAGTTTACCCCAAAGTTAGGCAGAAACTGCGTTGCGACCATAAAGAGTGCCCTCCGTAAACATCCATCAACAGCCAAACCCAAATTTATGTTAATTAGGCAGAGGGGTAACTGAACTGTCTTATGATGTGTAAAACCTGTTGGGCTACTGAGGGGCAGCCTGTAAATCCCTGATGAAAAATGGGTTGTGTTGGCTTGAGTAGCTGAATGAAGGGCCCCCTATCGGCTGCGCCCTTCTTCTGAAAGACCTTCGATTGTAGACACACATCCATGAACATGAGTCCGGGCTGTCGCAGGCGCACTGAGATATGGGCTCCCAAGAGTCTGTTTTCTTTTACAGGCTTATTAACGACCAAAGTTTCCAGGGGTCCTGGAAAAAAAGTAATGGGTCCAGAGACATGTACCTTCAACATATCAAAGAATTAGGAAAATCCATGACTATGATGTGTCACTCACTAATGCATTACTGGGTGAATCTTCAAAAAACTGGCTCTGACTTGCTGTGTGTATAATCAGGTAGGAGGCTGGTGCATTTTGCTATTTTGGAATTTCTGAGACTTTTGTGATGGGGTTGTTTCTGAACTTTTGGAATTTTTAAACAGTGCTGATTAGTTAAATAAATGGATTGCGGGGACCGTGGGGATATGTCATCTCTTGATGACTCCTGTTAAACTTGATATCAAGACTTCATACATTCAATAGGCCCGCATGAAACAAAATATAATCAAAGAAATTAATAAGACTTTTGTTTTCCTGAGCATTGAATCTCAGCATACAAAGAAACCTGCACTATAAACGGATCAAAGCGTTTTTCTCTACTCTGTGGCACTAGACTGTTGGTGTGATAAACACACAGGCCCGTCCTCAGGGGGCCTCCTCAGCTGAGGTCTGCAACCGTGATTCGCAAAGTTGTTCACGGGGATACGAGTCTGTCCTGCCTGCCTGAGCCTGCCATTGTGGACTTCAGCCACAATGACTCTTGTAGGACTTCAACGAGAAGTTTATCTGTGTTTATAAAATTGTTTTTCATGCTTTGAGCAATTATTTTACTCTCTTTTGCCATATTTTGACAGAAATATCCATGCATGCCATGAAGCGTAGCCTAAAAGATCCTCAAAAATATAACGCTTTTATCTACATTGTAAGTAATTTCAGGATATAAAATGTTCAAACTGGTCAAATTAAACACAGGGAAAATCAACATCCTCAAATTGATTTGCTGAGCTTATGTTTAAAGCTCTTTAAAAATACTTTGCTTGTACTTCATTTCATAAACATGACATACAGTGTATATAAATGGTCACTTTCTTTTTGTGAATCAGGAATTTACCAATTTTTCAATTTTATTGGTTAAAATTTTCCCATCATTTTATGCATTTTTCCCAACACATTGCAATGAGGATTTTTCATTGTTAATTTTATGCATAGAAATTTCTGTCATGTGGCCTTACAAGGTAAATAACTGTTTTGAACACTAAACGAACCCATGTCAGACTATTCAGCAGCGTGTGAAAAATTCTGTGATCAAAATTGTTGGAAGAAAAAAGCATAGGCAGTTTGCTTGCAGCAGCTCTCAACCCAGCTCGAGCATCTCTGTCCAACATTTTTATATTCATGTATCTGACACTCCCAGTTCAGCTAATCAAGTCCTCCCCTAAAGAGCAGATCAGCTGAGTCAGGTGTGCTCAATCAGAGAAAGATGTAAACTGTGCAGGGCAGAGATACCTCAGGAGCTGGGTTAAGAATCACTGCTCTCACTCAGTCCTGGGGACTCACTGTGCCCACTGTGTTTACTTCCAACCGCTATTGCTCATTTTAACGACTATCGGCCTGTTTCCACCAAAGAAGTTCCTGGTAGTATTTGGGGGCAGGAACTACTACAGGAACGTCCTCTCACTCGGCCTCTCAACTGCTGTGTCTCCACCGACAGGGCGAAGTAGGAGAACTTTTAAAAATGCGACCCCTCGTCGTCTGCAGAGTTTTAAAAATGCCGGCTATTTTGTCGCTTTCTGTAGACGTTACATCCTGCCCTGAGTAAATCCAATCAGCGCCAAGTAAACCCCAAGCCCCACCCAGGAGTTTTTCAGGGCTGTTCACTCCTAGGCAGGGACTTTTTTAGCGCCCGTAAAAGTTCCGGTACTCTGTCCCTCGGGGGTGCAGGTTCCAGCAGGGGAGACACACAACAATGGCCTGGCCCCGTAAAATTAGCCCACCCTGAAGTTCCTGCGGTGGAAACGGGCCTAATATGATTTTTCTGTATTGCGCTATACTCGTGATTATAGGGCGATATCTAAACTTTGAAGCTGCATATGTTAGAAGCACTTTGGGATTTATTCTCCCATTAGCGCGTAAGTCTTTCTTCCGCGATTCAAGTCAAGCGCTTTTGAGTTACGCGTATTCTCCCCTACTCGCTTCGATCACGCCCACAGCGCTTAACTTCAGAATGTAGGCGGCCTTATGAAAGAGGTGTGACTAATCCAAAAGAGAGGCAGACTCTGTACAAAGCTTATTGATTATGGCTATCAGGAAAACAAGGATCGAGGATTTTCTGATTAACCATGAAAATGCAGTTGTGGTTCATGGAAAACGCAAACCAGACTTTAAATTTGAATATCGTGGGCCTGCTGATAAAACCTCTTATCTCCAAACTGATAGAAAACAAAAACTTGTATGTCCACTATTCTTACATGCTGAATTAAACATGTTTTATTTTATTTATATTTTAAATTTATCAATTTATATATACTCTTTTTTTATGTTTATTTATTTTCCTGTGAAGTTTATCATTTTGAAGATACAAAGTTTTATCAGCAGGCCCCCGATATGCGGCCGTAATAGTAGGCCTATGTGTGTCTGTGCCAATTACAAGACGTATTGCAGACATCTCTTATTTTATGTCTTACTCCAGCCACCATGGCATTAAAGCCATGCAAACAAAGAAATTGCCGCGATAATGAAATAATAAATAACGAATTTAGCGCTTCTCAAGCAACGTAATCAGATCATTGAAAATGTGCCCCCCCTACACCAGCCTGTTTGTTCCGTGGAAGAAGACAAATAGAACATTCTAGTCACACAAAGACAATCAAAGACAGTTTATATGATCTCATTTAGAAATTGCGCACTTGAAATCTCTATACTTCGATGTCAGGTTTGCAACCAAAGGACATGGAAACGCTTTAACAAGGATTCTTACCCCGCACACGGTCATCTCCCTGCCAGGAAACCGCCTCAGCAATGACAGAATTCCATATCCATAACCTATCATATCCTATTTGATTTGAGCGACACATTCACTTGAACTTGTGCCTAATACTTTATTATAATCAATTATCCCATTTACTGATAATGATTCTTCCCATGTCAGCTATTCTTTAAAGGCTAAAATTGATTAACAAATGGGTAGTGCTTTGGTATTTGCCAGGGTAGGGCTCAATCTAGAGTAGCCTATTTAATAATATCTTTATTCAAACATTAAAATACACAGTATTATCAATGGTAAAAAAATTACAAAGACACAAGTTAGTTAATACAGATATCCTCAATTAGAAAATCAATCTCCTCACTCATGAGAATATCACAACTTTTTAGATTATCATGAACATATAGGGCAGTTGCATTTGTTAATAGAACATGAAGACAGTGATGGTGACGTCGAGCCAAAGCCGAAAACCAAATTTCACAGATGTTGGTGTTTTGTGGCACTGAAGGCTGATCCGAGGAATTATGCTGCGAATCGTTCTGGATGTGGCTTCGGTGGGGAGATGTAAGCGCAGTATCCCCGATTTAAAGCATGACTGAAGAGATCTGCGGGGCGCTGTAAAAGCCAGGTTCTCTGCACACCGGAGAAGTGTACACGCAACAGGTGGTGGGCAACCATCATCCCCTGTGCATTTCACTGCACTGGAGGAGGAGATGGCATCCACTCTTTCTGCAGTGGAAGTGCATGGGGAAGAACTTGTAGCGTCAACGAACTGCATTAGACACCTTGACACCGACGCCTGTGATATGTGTATGACATCACCAGCCACTCTCTGGAACGACCCAGATGCCAGGAGCGACAGCGCAGTTCTGACGTTGATGACCACAGGTATCTTTTGTGGATAATTGCTGCGGCTGGATAGCTGTTCATCCAGACGTCGGCAAGGATAGATGATTGCCTCATGCACGGTCCAGCCGAAAGCGCTGGATGCACTCGATGTTTGTTAGTCCCACGATGTTCAATCGAAGCCGATATATGCGTGGTCGTCTTCAAGCTCGGCGCGTTCCTCTTACTCTTTCCCAATCACGCAAGAGTGCAAGCAAATGCAGGACTGGCATTTTGGCTTTAGATTCTGAGGGCATGGTAGAATGATGGTCGTATCATTGGATACGTATACTCGTATTAATTAATTGTTTTTCGTTTGTAATTGAACTGATTGGAGAAGAGGCTGATGCGTAATATCATGTAATGACTTTGTTTGATAAATTATTATGGCTTTGAGTAATGTAGTTTAGAAATAAGGAAGATCAATCGAATATTAAATGTCTTAACCTTTACCATGTTAAATAGAATAAAATTAATGTTCAAATTCGGCCTATAACCGACATTAAACACAATATTCCATTTCGCCTTATGTTGGCGCTTGACCTTAATACAGCCCTCAAAAGCGCTTAACAGAAAAAGCGCGTAAGCCAGGGGGAGAATACGCGTAAGTGTTATTTGCATGAGAAACGCCCGGAAACGCCCCGATTTTGGCCTTGCTCCGCCCCAAGCGCGTAACTGCCTTCGGGGCGCGTAATGCACAGACTAAAGTCGAGGGGAGAATAGGCTTATTGGGCTGTTTTTTCGATTTACGCGCATGGGAGAATATACCCCTTTGAGCATAACCTGAAGAGCCCCATATTCCGATTGTACTGCATTGCAAACAATGTTTTGCAGCAAAAGGGGGAAATTGTGAGCCCTGTAGGCTAATTGAACATACATTGGCTTCTAATTCGGAAAATTGTGTGCATGTGGTCATTCATGAACTAACCATTTATGAGGTAGGCCTAATTAAGAATTCAAAGACGACGCAAATCGAGTCAAACCTGTTTGGTGGTATATTTGTGTTTGGTTTTCGGACAACATTTATAAAGCACCAAACACGCGTGCAGAGACTTAATTTGCTGCTTTTTTGCCACCGTAATCAGTTTGATTCTTTACGACATTTTGGCATGTTTGGTTTGAAATATAGCAAAATAAACACAAAATAAACATTGGGCTTTTAAACTTAGCTTGTTAATTTAAGGATAATAATTGCGGCTGGAACAGAAACTATCATAAGCATCGGGTCCCCAATTTTGGAACGACTGGTCTAGTGCACTATTTTCCACAGTTTACATGGTTCGCACTAAATTTCTGTAGCTACGTTTGCTCAGCTGATAAAAGCGTGTATAAGAATAATAATAATAATAATAATATGTTTATTATTATTATTATTATTTTTATTATTATTATTATTATTATTATAAAGCCGGTGTTCCCAGACCCGGAAGTGGAGTGAGACGGTCGGTGTTGAGTCAGGAGTGGTCAGTGTGACTGTAGTCCGGGGCTGAGCGCAGCTGACTGGCGGTGATGAGGCAGAAGGCGAGGCGATCCTGTGCGCTGTTTACAGTCTAGAGACACGAGGCTGTGCCTCTGTACGGAACAAATACTAATTTAACAGTAATATTTCCATAAAACTGTGGCTAAGTATTAAACACAAGCTGCCAAAATGATGGAAGAAATAGATCGATTCCAAGTGCCGACCGTTCAGTCGGAGATGCAGCCCTTGGTAAGTCACAGCCAATGGATTTCCTTTTTGTGTTTACTTGTTACGTTACGGCGTTGCCACAACTCGACAGTGCAAAGAAATAATTGCAAAATCACTGGCTTAGGCGGTGTGTGCTTTTTGTTGCAATGAAACGATCCATGTCTTCTGGACACTTTTGAAAGCTGTGCGGGCTCGTTAGCGCAGTGTTGTACAATCACCAGCCTGCCGGATCTCCGCTGGCTCATAACGCTGCTCTGCTGGCCTAATGCTTGGCGCATGAACAGCACCTAACTTCGGTAGCGTTATTAGTGTTTGATTGACTTGATAGTGTTTGTGTCTCTTGCTTATGTAATGTGTTTTGCATCGCCTAATCAAGTGGGTGTTTCTGAATAAAAATGAGTTTATATATTGGCTGGTAAGTATAGATAGACACGGGGCGGATCGTTACGGCACCGCCGTAAGCAGAGAGTTGTTTATGGAATAGGAGATGAATTCGGTTGCACAATTGTGGTCATTGCGCCGCACACGCTTGGCGATTTATTGCACCGTCTGAAAATGACAAAACCCGAAACCGGACAAACCTCTTTATCCGAGCAGACTGCGTTTATAGGCGGCGTCTCTCTCCGCTGATGTTTCAGCATGTGCAGTGTCACCGGGAGCAGAGAGGACGAGGCTACAATGTCGGGGAATATTTTATTTTATTTTATTTTGCCGAGGGTCGCAACCTAAATAAACAGCTGCGATCCTGCCGACTTGTGGCACCCTGTGGACCTGCTGGAGTATTCACCCTGCCTCCACAAGTCCCCACTCCTGCACCAGCTGGCTCACGATTTATGCTCTGCGATACGTCTACCAGCCAGAAGAAGGATTTGCTGCGCCCCTCTCGGGTAGTGGGCGAGGCGGGCGCGCTGACGGGGTGATTCTCCCTGTCCTGACGGCTTAGCTGCGCATTACGTTCCTCTGTATGATTGAAACAGACTTAGCATGTACACCGGACAGTTTAACACTCCGAGTGCATCGTGCTCGCCTTCATGCTGGATCAATGGTCTCATCTTTGTTCTGCTTCAGTTGGCATGTTTCTGTCATGCCCCCTATCACGATAATAGCAGCTAATTTGACCCATATTGAGTTTATTGCGGTACAATATATGAAATTGGTTTGATGATGTTAATAATAATAAACAGCAGCAACAACCAGAAGAATGAAATTAACAAAAACTAAAAGATGTGTTTTCAAAAGTTGGGTCGTTTTTTGACCCAGCTATTTGAGATGGTTTTCATGGAATAAATGGTTGCCCACGGTGTAAATACAGCTCCGTATGCGGGCTGTATGGTCCTAAGCTGGCATGAATTCCTGCCCTGCTTGTTGCGGAACATGGCTACAACATTCCTGTGTCACCCGGCTTGCGAAAGCAGTTTTTGTGTTTGCTGTTTGTATGAAAAGCTGAGCAAGCAGTCTGATAATCGAATAGGCCTGCTTGACTGCACGTAGGGTTTGGTTTACATCAAATGGTCATCAGTAACTTTGACTCTATGTAAGGAAACCATCTGTAATCAATGCCGGTTGTAACGTCAGCTAGTCAATGTATCAATCAAGAGGACTTCAAACTGTCGCAATCAGATAAGCATTTCTCAGGAGAGAAGGAAACCGAATTTAAAAGTTCTATGTAGTTGAGCCCGCATTATTTTACTCTGACAGCAGATATTACACCCATTGCAACGGTTTGCTTATTACGTTAATTGATTAATTGGCTGTTTGTGCTCAAATAGTTTCACTACTCTGTCACAGTTATCTAGGATGTAAGGGTGTGCACGTCCTGCCCCGTATTTTTATGTATCGGTTGGATGTAGATGTTTGCGTCATTGGAAATCTAAGTCTGTTATTTTAAGCTTCATTCTGGAGTGACGGTTGGATAGTCCTGCTTTTGGTGTTCGAAACATTTGTCGCCGTTAAAGTTTCCTGGCTGAGTAAGGAGTCGCTCTTGATCCAAATGTGAGGCTTCAGTATGATATCATATGTAAGCTACTGTAGCACTTAGAATAAGGGGCTTAATGTGTGCAATGATGTTTTTGCAATAACATCTGTCGTGGCACTAGAGGTTTAAATAACCCCAGGATGACACACTTTGTGCTGAGATGGTCAGTTATTGGTCAAAATAAGCTCTGAATTACTGAATCATGGCAGCAGGTTTCTGAAACTTTAGGCAGGTGGATTTTCTGACTGATTGATGGGTTCATATCGATGTTTGTTAAATGCTATGTCCTCCATGGCAGATTTGTGTTACCTAGTGTTTTTGTGGGCGTTGCACTGACCTATCTGTTGATTTTACTGCTTAATTGATCAAGGGCATCAGTGGAGCCACCATCCCTGTGTTTTGAATCTCAAATTTTTGCCTCTCTAATTTGTATAATGGGCCTTTTGTCAGTTGCACTGTGGACTGATTAAGCATCAGTATATCTGTCCTCTCACTTATATGTTTTTCACTTGTATAAGTAACCAGCCTACATTGTCATGTCTGGCCTATTTCTCAAAATACTTGTGCTGCGTCACCGGTGAAAGGTTTTTGTACACCTTACTCTTCATGTTTTTTGTGAAACAAAAGCAAGTCTTCATCCTTAAATGGTATAAGGCAGGAGTCCTAATTAATTTGTTATTTCTCAGTATATTTGCCAAATTTTGGAGTTAAAAAAGCCACGGATTGTCAAAAAACACGGGTGATATTGTTTCCATTTTCCAGTAAGGGAAGTAAATCAAACTTGTTTGTGAGAAATTAGTCTGGAAAATCAGCGACTGAAAAATACCCAGCATTCCTGGGAGTGCCCTGACATGTGTCGACTGTGAACCGTCATAACTGCGTGATTCCCCGAGTGCAAAAAACACCATGAATCTGCTCCGCAGTTATGATGACAAATGTTTAGAAATGATAGATGTTGATAGTTTTTGTGTTAAAACACAAGCCCTTTATATTAACATTCCCATCTTTTTGCTTTAAAATTATTAGTTTAATGTAAATTAAATGTAATTGAGGATGAACTGAATGTGTTTTCAAAATTTATTTCTGTGAAGGATTCAAAAATGCTCATAGCCAGGGAACCGACTGTAATTCCAGGGTTGTGTTATTAAAGTTTTAGTGTGTATGTTTGCTGCCACCGGTCAGAGACTGTGTTCCACGCTGTTCTGGGCTTTTCCCTGTGACCTCGCCGAAATCCAGGGGCGTAGAGGCTGTTGCAGGTACGCTGCCTTCATGTCTGAGGATGTGCAAATGTCAGAGGAAGGAGTTCCGTGGCGGAGCTGGGTCCAGTTTGAGTGGAGATTAACTAGTGGTTTGGACTCGATCCAGATATTTCCATTTTCACATGATGTGGGAGGTTACTTCTACCTGTCTGGCCTCTAAATTAGAAAGATAAATACTTAATTGTCCACTTTTGTGGAAATGTGCCCTCCCTGTGCTGAAGGCGTTTGAGAAGACATTTCCTGCAGGCCGTAGCCGGCTTTTGACTGGTTGGAGCTGGTTTAGCCAGTAGCATGAGCTGATTGTCAGACCGGTGGATGAGCTCACTGTACTGGCTACAGTCCACCAGCGTAGAGTGTCTGAAACAGTCTTATAACGGCTAGATATGCTAGCCTGGCTGGTTTAAGGTGGTTTAAGTCTGACGGTTGATGCCTGTATTGGGACATGAACTGTGTTTTGTACATGGACTACGCAACACCACACTGCATCAGGTGGATCAGCAGTGAGCTGGAGGGCTGAGGTGCAGATTGATAAATAAAAACGGTGCTGGTTCATCAGAGCTGTGGCATGAATCTGACTATAGGAGGGGCTGCGAGAGTCGATTCAGTCTCCCAGATTTGTAACTCGTGAGTCGTGCTCAGATTCGGCCTGTATTTCTCAGATGGGCTGCTGATTCGTTCAGACTTAAGGGCAATAATAGAAGGCTGTTGGACTGTTACTCGTTGTTGAATTTATTGACCCCTTCAGGTCTGCTGTGGTGTGTGTGAGAATGATGGTGTTAATGCAGCGGTTTCTGAGGCTCTGCTTACAGCTGTTATGGGGTCATTCCATGTCAGATCCCCTGATGGATGTCACCCCACCCCCTCAGATTTTGCTCAAATTTGGTTTCCAGGGTGTTTTTTGCAGGCAAAGCTGAAATTTTCAATATTGTCTCAATCTGAAACTGCAGTTCCTGAGTCACGGCCCACCCAATTTGGCAAAAATCTGCCAAAACTGGGGTACCGGCCGATTCTAGACAACCCATATCTCCGCAACCGCTGCGGCCATCACAATAAAATTGGTGTCTCTGGGCTGGAAATTCACCAAGGAATCCAAATCTGGTCTTAGATTTGATGTAGGGTAAAAATAAAATATGACCTTTTGACCTTTACTTTGACTTTAACCTTGCGTCCTTGACAAAAAGCAGAGGTGCATTTTTCCCTCATCCTCCAGAAATCCCTGTCATGTATACCTCGTCTGTGCAGTTTTGCCTTAATCTACTTGAATTTACAGCGTTTGAGTGATAGTCCTTCAGGGGGCTGCCAAGCCAATGTTGACATGGAGATTAAAAAAAAATTTTGAAGTATGTATTATGATTGGTCATTATAAGTGGAAAACTCATTGTAATATATTGCTAAACTGTAAAAATGTAAATAATTATGTATAATATATTGAAATAAATACATTGAAACTAATTAATTCCGTGACAATTAGCCTCTTGTAATTCTGTGACATTGACTTTTTGAATTTTCTGGCCATAAAGCAAGGTTGAAGTCAATATTTGTTTCTTTAACTTACAGTATTAACAAAAAACACCTTAAATATGAACATATTGAAGTTTCATAACTTAACTATGATAAGAACATCACTTTCTGGATAGTTAAACACAACCTTAAAAAAAACCACGTCAATTTTGTGTAATTCTGTGACGGAGTAGTTTTAGCTTGTTTGTTCTATGAAAATTTCTCAAAAAATATATTTTCACTTAATGATATTAAAGAACAAGTTAATACCTTCAATATTACATATCATACTTGATTTTATCTTATTTAGTTGTAGAGTTACAACCCAAAATGTAATGGGACTGTAATTCCGTGACAGCTTGGCAGCCCCCTTCAATTTAAATGTGGACCTCAAATAAGGATATTTCTCTGAAAGAGTGAAGAAAGCTGAGGGGAGATTCTGGACTATTTTTGACATTGTGAAGTGAATTTGAAGATGTAAGTATGCATTCATCATTCTCAGTGATCATCAACAACATATTAACTTTTGAAAGTTGCTGTGCTGCCTGCCTCCATTTTTAAGTATCGTACTTAATTCCCAGTGCACCACAGGCTCTGCATGACAACTATGATTGATTATAACTTTTCTCATGAAGTTAACTTTTAAAAATTTATTTGAAGTATAATGTTGATGACAAGAAAATTTCTTGAAATATTCTGCAAAGTTTACTCTCATCTGTAAGTTTTGGTATATTTTTGAAATTGGCAGACCTTCTGGGTGAAAATAAGTGAATTGGGATGAACTCAGGCGCGGCTGTCACTGAAATGCAGGTTCTCAGCTCAAGGATAAGTAATGAATGTTACATAACAAGTAAAACAATCATTAAAGTAGTTCAGAACATAATCAAAAACCTTTACAAAGTTTGTAGTACATAGTGTTGAAGCATTACATTGTTTTACAGGCATTGGTGTAAAAACAGAGCTAAAATTGCAGAGACAAGGGATATATGACATGGATTTGTGGAAAACGAGGGAAAAATACACCTCAGCTTTTTGTATATACTATGGGGCACATATGGGGCAACAATTTTGTATGGGTTTTGTGTCAAGGTCGCGAGGTCAACAAGGTCAAGGTCAAAGTAAAGGTCAAAAGGTCATATTTTATTTTTACCCTACATCAAATCTAAGGCCAGATTTGGATTCCTTGGTGAATTTCCAGCCCAGAGACACCAATTTTATTGCGATGGCCCAACCGGTTGCTGAGGTATAGGTGGTCAAACATCGGCCGGTACCCCCATTTTGGCTGATTTTTGCCAAATTGGGTGGGCCATAACTCAGGAACTGCTGGTTGGATTGAGCCAATATTGGGCATTTCAGCTTTGCCAGCAAAAAACACCCTAGAAGCCAAATATGAGCAAAATCTGAGCGGGTGGGGTGATAATTTAGATTTTTTCTTTTTTGGGTGATTTGATATGGAACGACCCTATGATATGATAGTGGTATAACTCTGCAGTACGCGCCAGTCCTCGGACTCAAACTGTCATCAAATCTCCAGCTCCTCAGCTTCTGGCAGAGCGTGCAGGGTTCTCTAGACGTTCTTAACTCCCAGTGGAACCCGGTCTGTGAAGAACAGCTGGTCCCACACACACGCAGCTCAGAAGAGCTTTGTTATTGAAATGAGCTTTTTCCCGGCCGTGGGGGGCGGTCACGGTCTGGCACCTGTTCCTCAGACGCTCTGAAACTGATATAATTTCCGTTAAAATGCTCTCAGCAGCACGTTGCGCGGAGTTTCCTGAGTGGGGAAATATCAGCTGATTAAATGGCCTCAGTCTGTCTGTTTCTGAAAGAAGACGCTGGAAATGCACTTATCCGGTAATTAAGAGGCTAATTCTGTTAAAACATCTTAGTAGGAAAGGGAATCAAGGTTTTAAAGTTGAATTCTCTGATACACGGAGGTAATTTTTCTCTTTTGTTTTTTCTTGTGTCAAGTCGAGGTGTAATTCAGATGTGAAGGTGAATAATCATAATTTAGCAGAATATGTGTCGGTTTGCCTGGCCAATTCATGCTGCCAGTTTTAAAATGGTATAACCCATGAAAGACCATCCTGTCCCTCGATGAGTTGAATGACTTCCTCTGCAGGATCTGCAGCGGAGAACGATGGCCGTTACAATCGTAAACGCTGTTAGTTAGCGGGTGGCACAGTTCTGAGTCAGGAGTACTGCAGTGTAAAGGTCTGCTCTCTGTCATGTGTCGCAGGTTTAGCATCTGACGACATTAATAGTTTATTCTCCTGCGCCCTGGTTGTGCCTCGGCTGTCAGGCCAGTGCTGGGCCTTTACTGTTGATGACACCATAACTCTGGCTCAAGGTGAGGGGGGGTTATGTCACACAGATGACGGATAATCCCTCCAATCCCAGAGCAGGTTTTTGCCATGTCAGCATCCCTGTGTGCGTGTGTGTGTGTGTGTGTGTGTGTGTGTGTGTGTGTGTGTGTGTGTGTGTGTGTGTGTGTGTGTGTGTGTGTGTGTGTGTGTGTGTGTGTAAAAATTTAAAAACTGTGGAAGGCATGATATATTCCTTGAAGCTGTTTTTCCTGGTATAGATCCTTCTGGAAAGCGGGAGTGACCAATGGGGAGGGAGAAGGAGGGGGTGTGTGTGTACTGCTCTCCATACATCTGTCAGGGTCACAGCAGACAGCCGGGGGGATAAACCTTTTCTCATCTGTCCTGAGATTCAGGACCTGCGTTCAGCATCTGTCTATGGAGAAGAGCTGATCTGGGATCAGGTGTCCTGGCTCATCTGAACCCCTGCCCAGCTGGAACAATAGGCTGCTTTGATAATGAGTGTTTATGAAGCATCTCCTCTGGGCAGCTCACTCTGGGGAGGTGGCCTGCAGGCTAGCAGTTAGCAGTTAGCATGTCTGCCCAAGGAGCTTCAGCACTTGGCTGGGACAGGGAATTGGTAGGTGGGTGATTATAACTGCAGCGCAGCCGTTGGGCCCTAAAGCCAGGCCCGTAACCCCACACTGCTCCTGGGCAGATTGGCCCCTGCTTAGTGTAATGAACTGTTAGTCCCTGTGGATAAGAGCGTGAGCATCTGCTGTAATCTGAAGGCAGCACTGTAGCACAGAGGCTGGGTGAATGGGGTGGTAATGCTGGAGTGACAGGTTTGAATCCCGGAGAACACAGCACAGCACTGCTGTGCCCTCGGCCCTGTTCTCTCTCAAGTAACCCTGTGACTTTTACCAAACCCCCTCTGGGCATGTATGGGAACATGGCCTCCGAACTGACTGTGCTTCGTAAAACTGCTCTGCTCTCAGCGAACTGAACTGATTGTGAAATCAGTGTTTGGAGATCATCACACATCTGTGATCTCAAACAGTTTTATTACACAATTCTGACCAGAACACATGGCTCTATGTGTGCGGACATGATTTTCTGTGAAAGTAGTGTGAGTCTCTGTAATTAGGAGTCCTGGCGCGGAGCCTGAGTATGAGAGAGAGAGAGAGTGCTGCCACTGTCGCTCTGGACAGGGGTTTGTTTGGGATTCGAGTCAGAGTCCAAGCGCAGGGGGGATTAGGGGATATGAATCTTTGGAGAGACTTTGTCACTTAGTTTTTGTGCAACAACTTCTGAAATTAAAGTTCTATATAACTGAGGCTGTGAGTTTAAGCCACGTATTACCAGTCTGGTGGAATAATTCTTGTAGCTGATGTGATTGGCTGCTCTTTCCCTGTGGCCCGATCTGAGCGATGTGATTGGTTTTGACAGGCCGAACATGTGGGCTCATGGGAACAGTGAGGGCTCTGTGCAGTTGTTTGATAAAGCTGAAAAGCGTGTGATGGAACTGTTCCAGGATGGGAGTGTGACAGACAGGAACAGGGGTAAGTTTTGGGGATAAGGGGACTTATAGTTACGCCAACATTTTTCCAAGTTATTCACTGTTTAAACTAAGAATTATTATTCGAATAATTCTATTAGAAACTGCAACTTAAATCACTGAGTTTCTGTGGCATCACATCAGTGGTTGCCATGGCAACGGCTGTTTTCATGAATAATATAAATACGGAGGTAAATAAACAGTTTGGTTATAATTTCAGCTATAATGTGGAGGAAAAAAACAGCCCTAATGTCACTACAGAGATTTTTTCCAGGTTTCTATGTTCTGGTATTGCTTTTGGTCCCCCAAATCAATTTTGGCGGGAAACAGCTAATTAAATATGCATATTTAGATTTACTCATATTCAGAGGTACACATTGCAAAAATAGCTCTGTACAGACATAGACCATCACAAAATGAAGAAAACTGCCAAATATGAAGTAAATTGGATGTACAGTTGCTGAGAAATCTGTGTTTTCTTGTTGAAAATCTGTATTTTGAGAAGAAGGTGGTTTTAGTTTGGCGGTAATAAAGTGATGGAAGTCTGACAGTGATGTTCTCAGGAGGAATACGTTCAGTATTCTGTTTTTAGTTTAGTTTTCTTGTTTGTTTTCCCTCTTCAATCGGTGTTTCTTCCCTAGTTTTACGTGCTTGTCGAGCGTCTATTCATTTCTTTTTTCAAGTTCTAGTGCACGTTTTTCACTGCGTTTCACACGTTTTCAGTCCATTTCATGACGGCCTTTCATTGAGTGAACACCTGCCTTTATGGCAAGTGTCATAAGAATGGAGTTAATTCCTCGTTGGCCATCATTGAAAGTCCCCCGCACCCATAGCTGTTCCAGCCTTGAAGACAGTGTTCGAGACGAATGTTTCCTTCAGAACACGACTCCATATTACAGACTATTTGAAGGACCACTTCATGTTCTTACCTTAAAAACTAAAATTTCGAACCAAAATTGACATTTTGCTTAGCTATATGTGCCCTTAAGGTCCCCCTCGCTCAAGGGCCCAACAGCAGAGTTCTTCCCAGCATCATCTCTCAGATTAGAATCTCGGACCCCTCCAGGGGCTCGGTACAGCAGCTGCACACGTGCTGACCTCTGACCTGCCCTGTCGCTCCTCAGGTGAGAGATGTGAAACCCCTCTCTTCCTGAGACAATCCAGCTGCAGTCTGGGGTCCTCAGGTGCACACAGGCTTGGTTATTGTGGCACCTGGACGAAGTCGTCATCTCCGCCGCCACATCCATGGAGATTTTCTTGTGGCCACTATGGGCCACAACTTTAAACCGATTCCTTTGATATTTGGTGTGGGCTCAGGCTATGGTTAGGTCACGACAACCATCGACTTTGCTCGCCATCGCAGCAGAATTAGCCTAATAAAGCATCATTTCATCTCGGGGTCAGTTAAGATCTCACAAGTGTGCACTGAGGACCGCATCCATGCGGTCGCGGGTCGCTGGACTCTTTAGGTTTAGTACTTTTTCCTTGAAGAATATCGAACATTATTTGTGCTCGCATTTCTGAGTGCGTGTGTGTGTGTGTGTGTGTGTGTGTGTGTGTGTTTGTGTGACTCTTGAATGTGTGTTGATAAGAAAGGAGATGGGACTGAACTGTACCCCCTGTTTGTAATGGCTTTCATTTCCCATAATCCCCAGCATTTATGCAGCATTACAGAGCCCAGAGGTGGCGAATATAAAATGCAGTTTGGCTGTAGAATGAGGACACACAGCTTATATGGGGCTGTTTTCTTTCTTCTATCTGAAATGAATCTAACGAGTTGTCAGTCTGCCTTCCTCCCCCACAATAATCTACATCAATTTTCCGCTAATTTAAAATAAAGGATGATTGACAACTGGGTTGCCTGCTGTTCTCTGTACAGGCCTTTTTACCATGTTGGATGTCTCTGGTCTGTTGTTTCCGTGGTAATGGCCTGGGCAGCGCACACTGCGACGCTCCCTGTGGGTGCAGTGGCTGTGTGCTCATGTCCAGGTCTGGCGTTACAGGTGTTGTTGATCATTAGCCCTAATCGGTGCCTGATTGGTTAATTGATTGACACCTGAGTCCTCCCAGCTGCTCTTGTGTAAAAGCCTGTGGACTCCAGCACTGAAACGCTACAGTCATAGTACCTGGCTGTAGTGACTCAAATCTAATTTTTTACCTTAATGTGACAAACATTTGCTGTTTTCAGAGCTGTATGGACACACAAATCTACTCTTACATCCGATCTTCCAATCAGAATTGAGCTGCATTCACATGAGGTCCTGGATCAGATGCAGATCTGATGCGTATTGCGTAGCCGTGTGACGTCAATGAGAGGGTCAGATCAGAATCTGTGGGGCTTTTTACCACATGCGCTGAGCGTCAAAAACCTAAAAATCGAGTTGTCTGGGTTGTTTCACCTCTTGACCTCTTCGGCTACAGCTGACGAACTGCGTGCTGCGCTCCAGGACGAAATCCCATCCATGTGTACGTTACAAGTGCGTCTGTTTTCTTGGTTTGAATTAGGTTTTAATACCCTGAGTGCTCTCACAAATTTGGCATTTTTGTAATTCATGACAGAGGTGACTAATGCAGAAATAAGTGCATCCCTGCTGTTTCAGAGGACAGATGTGTTCACATTACAGACAAATACGAGACACTTAAATGATGAATGTGAACCACCAAGAGAGGCAGATCTGATCTGCGCAAAAAATCAGAATTAAATGTTGAGGCTTGTGATGTGAACGTAGCGAAGGAGACTCTCCATCGTCACTTGACTATTGAGACACCCTTTCTGTGGCATGTTTCCCGTGTTTTTGGGCCGTTTGTTTTCTCATTGCAGGTTTCTTGTGGCGTGGTAGGTGGAGAGTGTGGACGGAGTAGGGAGTCACATGGTCAGGATTCTCAGGGTTTAGATGTGCCAGGTCAGTCCGGGATCGGAAGGTTCTGGTTCCTGTGGTGAAGAAGAGGTCACAGGACCTGTCTGTCTGTATCTCAGTCTCAAATATCTCTCCTGACAAGTTTATTTTTGATTAATTCTGCCTTTTCAGTAAATTTTGGGAGTGGCTCCCTTTGAGCTGTTGTGCACAATTTATTCAGAGGTAAAAAATACCTCTGCTGAGAAAAAATACAAAATTTTGATTTGTTGACTACATTTGATCAGGGCCAGGTATTCTGTACAGTAGAGCTTGGTAAGAATATTTACTCAGGAGACATTGCATCCTTATTTTGGGGTTATTTTCAGCCAAACTGCACAAACAAGTGCCTCAGTGTGAGCTCAGTGGGGTTTGGAGTAAACTGAATGGTCTTTGGCACCAGGCGTCTGGGGTTTCCATTGTGTTCGTTCGTCCACTGTCATCGTGGACCTCGCTGCTGTATCTCAGGCTGTTAGAGATTCAGTGATGTGATGAGTCTCGGAGGCCGGAGCTCGTGTTTGATGCGGTGTGTGACTGAGCTGTAATGTAAAGTACTGAGGTGTGCAGAGCCGACAGGAATCGCTGAACAGCAGGACAGGATGCAGGGCCACCTGGTGCCTACAGAACAAATAAAACTGAAATGTCCGACTCGTCTGCGATAGTCATCACTGCTGCAAATGTCCGACTCGTCTGCGACAGTCATCACTGCTGCAAATGTCCGACTCGTCTGCGACAGTCATCACTGCTGCAAATGTCCAACTCGTCTGCTTCAGTCATCACTGCTGCAAATGTCCGACTCGTCTGCGACAGTCATCACTGCTGCCAATGTCCGACCCGTCTGTGACAGTCAACACTGCTGCAAATGTCTGACTCGTCTGTGACAGTTAACACTGCTGCAAATGTCGTCTATGACAGTCATCACTGCTGCAAATGTCTGACCCGTCTGTGACAGTCATCACTGCTGCAAATGTCGTCTGCGACAGTCATCACTGCTGCAAATGTCTGACTCGTCTGCGACAGTCATCACTGCTGCAAATGTCATCTTCGACAGTCATCACTGCTGCAAAGGTCTGACTCATCTGCTTCAGTCATCACTCCTGCAAATGTCCGACTCGTCTGCGACAGTCATCACTGCTGCAAATGTCCGACTCGTCTGCGACAGTCATCACTGCTGCAAATGTCTGACTCGTCTGCGACAGTCATCACTGCTGCAAATGTCTGACTCGTCTGCGACAGTCATCACTGCTGCAAATGTCTGACTCGTCTGCGACAGTCATCACTGCTGCAAATGTCGTCTTCGACAGTCATCACTGCTGCAAATGTCTGACTCATCTGCTTCAGTCATCACTCCTGCAAATGTCCGACTCGTCTGCGACAGTCATCACTGCTGCAAATGTCGTCTGCGACAGTCATCACTGCTGCAAATGTCGTCTGCGACAGTCATCACTGCTTCAAATGTCCGACTTGTCTGCAACAGTCATCACTGCTGCAAATGTCCAACTTGTCTGCGACAGTCATCACTGCTGCAAATGTCTGACTCGTCTGCAACAGTCATCACTGCTGCAAATGTCTGACTCGTCTGCGACAGTCATCACTACTGCAAATGTCGTCTGCGACAGTCATCACTGCTGCAAATGTCCGACTCGTCTGCAACAGTCATCACTGCTGCAAATGTCCAACTTGTCTGCGACAGTCATCACTGCTGCAAATGTCTGACTCGTCTGCAACAGTCATCACTGCTGCAAATGTCTGACTCGTCTGCGACAGTCATCACTGCTGCAAATGTCGTCTTCGACAGTCATCACTGCTGCAAATGTCTGACTCATCTGCTTCAGTCATCACTGCTGCAAATGTCGTCTGGAACAGTCATCACTGCTGCAAATGTCGTCTGCGACAGTCATCACTGCTGCAAATGTCGTCTGCGACAGTCATCACTGCTGCAAATGTCGTCTGCGACAGTCATCACTGCTTCAAATGTCCGACTTGTCTGCGACAGTCATCACTGCTGCAAATGTCGTCTGCGACAGTCATCACTGCTGCAAATGTCGTCTGCGACAGTCATCACTGCTTCAAATGTCCGACTCGTCTGCGACAGTCATCACTGCTGCAAATGTCCGACTCGTCTGCGACAGTCATCACTGCTGCAAATGTCTGACTCGTCTGCAACAGTCCTCACTGCTGCAAATGTCCGACTCGTCTGCGACAGTCATCACTCCTGCAAATGTCTGACTCATCTGCTTCAGTCATCACTCCTGCAAATGTTCGACTCGTCTGCGACAGTCATCACTGCTGCAAATGTCCGACTTGTCTGCGACAGTCATCACTGCTGCAAATGTCGTCTGCGACAATCATCAATGCTGCAAATGTCCGACTCGTCTGCGACAGTCATAACTGCTGCAAATGTCTGACTCATCTGCTTCAGTCATCACTGCTTCAAATGTCCGACTTGTCTGCGACAGTCATCACTGCTGCAAATGTCGTCTGCGACAGTCATCACTGCTTCAAATGTCCGACTCGTCTGCGACAGTCATCACTGCTGCAAATGTCCGACTCGTCTGCGACAGTCATCACTACTGCAAATGTCTGACTCGTCTGCAACAGTCATCACTGCTGCAAATGTCCGACTTGTCTGCGACAGTCATCACTGCTGCAAATGTCTGACTCGTCTGCAACAGTCATCACTGCTGCAAATGTCTGACTCGTCTGCGACAGTCATCACTGCTGCAAATGTCCGACTCGTCTGCGACAGTCATCACTGCTGCAAATGTCTGACTCGTCTGCAACAGTCATCACTGCTGCAAATGTCTGACTCGTCTGCGACAGTCATCACTGCTGCAAATGTCGTCTGCGACAGTCATCACTGCTGCAATTGTCGTCTGCGACAGTCATCCCTGCTGCAAATGTCGTCTGCGACAGTCATCCCTGCTGCAAATGTCGTCTGCGACAGTCATCACTGCTGCAAATGTCGTCTGCGACAGTCATCACTGCTTCAAATGTCCGACTCGTCTGCGACAGTCATCACTGCTGCAAATGTCGTCTGCGACAGTCATCACTGCTGCAAATGTCGTCTGCGACAGTCATCACTGCTTCAAATGTCCGACTCGTCTGCGACAGTCATCACTGCTGCAAATGTTCGACTCGTCTGCGACAGTCATCACTGCTGCAAATGTCTGACTCGTCTGCAACAGTCCTCACTGCTGCAAATGTCCGACTCGTCTGCGACAGTCATCACTGCTGCAAATGTCTGACTCATCTGCTTCAGTCATCACTCCTGCAAATGTCTGACTCATCTGCTTCAGTCATCACTCCTGCAAATGTTCGACTCGTCTGCGACAGTCATCACTGCTGCAAATGTCCGACTTGTCTGCGACAGTCATCACTGCTGCAAATGTCGTCTGCGACAATCATCAATGCTGCAAATGTCCGACTCGTCTGCGACAGTCATAACTGCTGCAAATGTCTGACTCATCTGCTTCAGTCATCACTCCTGCAAATGTCTGACTCATCTGCTTCAGTCATCACTCCTGCAAATGTTCGACTCGTCTGCGACAGTCATCACTGCTTCAAATGTCCGACTTGTCTGCGACAGTCATCACTGCTGCAAATGTCGTCTGCGACAGTCATCACTGCTTCAAATGTCCGACTCGTCTGCGACAGTCATCACTGCTGCAAATGTCCGACTCGTCTGCGACAGTCATCACTACTGCAAATGTCTGACTCGTCTGCAACAGTCATCACTGCTGCAAATGTCCGACTTGTCTGCGACAGTCATCACTGCTGCAAATGTCTGACTCGTCTGCAACAGTCATCACTGCTGCAAATGTCTGACTCGTCTGCGACAGTCATCACTGCTGCAAATGTCGTCTGCGACAGTCATCACTGCTGCAAATGTCGTCTGCGACAGTCATCCCTGCTGCAAATGTCGTCTGCGACAGTCATCACTGCTGCAAATGTCGTCTGCGACAGTCATCACTGCTTCAAATGTCCGACTTGTCTGCGACAGTCATCACTGCTGCAAATGTCGTCTGCGACAGTCATCACTGCTTCAAATGTCCGACTCGTCTGCGACAGTCATCACTGCTGCAAATGTCCGACTCGTCTGCGACAGTCATCACTACTGCAAATGTCTGACTCGTCTGCAACAGTCATCACTGCTGCAAATGTCCGACTTGTCTGCGACAGTCATCACTGCTGCAAATGTCTGACTCGTCTGCAACAGTCATCACTGCTGCAAATGTCCGACTCGTCTGCGACAGTCATCACTCCTGCTCCGCTGCCCAGGGGGCTTGTTTTGCTGATGCTATCGTTGAATCCCACTCTAACCAGAAAAGTGCGTCATTATTGGATGTCAACTTTTTCTATTGTGGAATTTTCCCTCTAAAGTGTGTCCTCTTTAATCTGTGCTGGTTTTTGTCTGTTTTTCAGTATTGTTTTTTTCTGCTGACACAGAAAGCGGATTGATTATGTCACCCGGAGTGGGGACATATAGCGTTTGTGACAATTCCTGTGCGCCGTGATCGTTATCGTTATCGTGATCGTTATCGTGCGCCGTACCAATCGACGTCACACACTTTTTATGAACATTTATGAAGATATCATTACGAAAGTTTTTATACACACATATCTGGTCCCGAGGTAGGTTGCTTTTGAATTTCGGCCAAATCGGAAAAACAACGATGCAATGGCGGCCATCATGAATTTTTTGTAAGCCTCTCCCTCCAGGAGCCCGATTAACGTCCAGTGGCCCAGTATGTTGTACATCATGTTATTCGAGAGAGAGAGAGACAGCGAAAGATGCACGCACACCACACCATGCATGCGTTATTTGGATCTATGGTACAACGGACTTCTGCCATCATGTTCCATGTGCCATTCCAGTCATACAGCGAAAACCATTCAGTGAGTTTGTACAAAATTTGGCATAAATACTCCAGAGCCATATACCTTTAGATGTTTTACTGGCATCACTAAGATGCCGTCGCAGCTTTGGCATATCTTTTACACTTCAACATTCAAAATGAGGTCTAATTCAACAAAAATTACCCTGACTGATTCCATTGCCTACTTAAGCCGCTGCCTTGGAATCCTGAACCCCACGTGTAATATATATATATATATATATATATATATATATATATATATATATATATATATATATATATATATACACACACCATTTTTCACATTTACAAGTACAGCATTATCTACTAGATGGGCAATGGACATGCCCATGGGGTTTTGCCCAAGTTCATCTGACAGCTGCGCACCGGGGGACACCAGTCGCGGTCGACCGACTTGACTGCGTCTAGTTATTTTTCATTTTCCAGCGTAAATGCCCTGTAGAGAGTTTTCCAACCTGTCATGGGATGTACGCACCAGTCCCTCGTGCTGATGGGCAATTTAGTCAACTAGCTTAACATGCGTGTCTTTTTGCCGTGGGTAAATGGGCTGCATTTATACAGAACTTTATAGTCTTCTGACACTTTACATTTACGCCTCCCATTCGCCCTGATGGCAGGGGCTGCCTCTCAAGACCCCAGTCTGCACATCGGGAGCAGTGTGGGGCTCAGTGCGGGGTTCAGTATGTTGCTCAAGGACACTTTGACACGTTCTCTGAAGGAGCTGGGGATCAATCCAGGAACCTTCCGATTCCTAGACAGGGATTTTCTTGTTAAGAGGCAGCAGGACTGTATTGTAGATGAGGGATCTCCAACTCTGTTTTATGGCGGCGGTCATCCTGTAGGTTTTTACTCCAACCCTAATTCTGCTCTCCTGATTTAGCTAAGTAGCAGCACATCGAGATCTTTACCTGGGAGAGTAGGAGTTCTGTGCTTTGCTTGGGGAGAGAGTCTTCAGGATGGTAGCTCTCCAGGAGCAGGGCTGGAGATCCATGTTAAAGACTGGGAGCTGTTAGTGTCCCCCTCCTGTACCAGGAGAGAAAGTTGCAGGGAGATTTGAAAGGTACTTTAGGGATATTTGATATTTTATATTTGCCTCGTCATGGCAACCTGCCTAAGTATTTCCGTCGCATGTTTGTTAGTCGGGAAGGTTCCTCGCTCTTCAGAGACATTGGATCATTGGATGCAGCCTAAATATCTGTACTTCTCAGGCTCAGTATATTGTCTTAATTGTTGGTTAATGGTTATGGGCACACAGCATACAGATGCCTGCACTGACCCCATGAGGATGTAAATGACATTGCAAGTTAAAGTCAGTGTTGCTTACTTAGGACTAGATAAACAAGGCAATCAGAGATGGCAGACCTGGCCCCAGCCACGGGCTGACTGACAGACACACACACACACACACACACACACACACACACACACACACACGCACAGACACAGACATGATCATTGCTTAACCTGGCCCCCTAGGGGAGGTAATTATTATACCAAGCCCATAACAGCTTATTACCTTCCCTTCTCAGAGATTCTGTAAACGTCCCTCGATATCATGCTGGTAGAGCCGTGAACCTGTGGATTTCTGATTGGTCAGTACGGTAATGGGTGTGTGCTTGATGATTAGAAGGCTTGGTGAAGCAGCCTATTGTTTCAACCAATTGGAAAGGCTCTTCTGTGGGAAGTGTTGAGTATTACAGTCATTCAGTGTCTGGATCTGGAGCCGTTTGTCTCCGTCGTTTTTTCCCGTTTTTTGTTCCCGTTTTTCCCGTTTGCTGCCGTTTGTCTTTGTACTTCAGAATAATCAGAAACTCGATGCCGGTTTCTCAGGGCTTTTGGCCAGTTTGGGCCCAAACCCAAACTCCACCACGAATGAAGAGTGAGAAAAGGGGCTTGTGTTATGTGCTCAGTCCCCCAACGCCCTCAGGGAATTCTCCGGAACTCTGCAGAAACCAACCAATGCGTCTCAGTGAAGATTTAAGCTTTACATTTCACCTGCTCTTTTATTCTGTTTAATACGACCAATTTTTTTTTTTTTTTTTTTGTAAAAAATTGTTTCAACTCATTTAAAGATTTGGTAATGGGATTTGTATGAGTTTAGTAAACAGTAACTGAATGCATGTTTATGTTCACTTCTTGTGAGGTGTAAAATACGGTGTTAAGTCTCATGTTATAATTTAAAGTGCATTTTAGTGTGGATGATTTTGTGTCGGAGCTCAGTTGTGTGTGTGTGTGTTTGTGTGTGTGTGAGCATGTGCGCGCACTTGTGTGTGTGTGTGCGCGCGCGCGCGCGCGTGTGTGTGTGGCAGTGTACGTTCGTGTGTGTGTGTGTGTGTGTGTGTGTGGCAGTGTGTGTGTGTGTGTGTGTGTGTGTGTGTGGCAGTGTACGTTCGTGTGTGTGTGGCTGTGTGTGTGTGTGTGTGTGTGTGTGTGTGTGTGCGCGCGCGTGTGTGTGTGGCAGTGTACGTTCGTGTGTGTGTGTGTGTGTGTGTGCGCGCGCGCGCGTGTGTGTGTGGCAGTGTACGTTCGTGTGTGTGTGTGTGTGTGTGTGTGTGTGTGTGTGTGTGTGTGTGTGTGTGTGGCAGTGTATGTGTGTGCCTTCACCTGCCCTTCTGCTGGCAGATATACAGATGGTGGATTTCCTGCCGCCCTCCTGAGGCGATGTTGTGGACTCCAGGCTGCGTCATTATGGATGATGGTGCTGTGATGCCACAGAGATATAAGAAGACTAGAGTGGACAACGTGTGGGCTGGACCAAAGCGGAAACGGCAGAATAGCTTCGCCATCTTGTGTAACATGGGTGTTGACAACTTAGAGACTTGTTTTCCGTGTTCTTTTTATCCTTTCAGACTTAAAATGGACACGAATCAGGAATTGTAATCAAACAACAAAATTTATTTAAAAAAATTTTTTTTTTATTAATTCCGGTGTATTCGATGTTTATTTCATCGGAAGAAATTACAGAGAAATCGGAACTTCTACTGTTGTCCCGTATGAGCGAGTTTTCGTTTTTTTTTTTTTTTTTCGAGCACGGTTTTGGCCAGTTATACTGCATTGTCCATTGAACGTCTGCCCCGGTATACATACACAAGATGGCGGCGGCGTGCTGCCACGGAAACGACGGGATTGTCTACTTTAATTTTCTTATATGCTGTGTACCGTGGTGTATGGCTGCGAGATAGGGAGCTGCTGCCCCCGGAGGCCTGGGGTGGGGATGGGTATCATTAATTTCATGAGTGAAGCCTTTTAGACATGGGTCAATGATGTGACATTTTCCGAGCTCACGACTTTGGTTTAAAATAATTTTCAATGATTCATAATAAGCATCATTTTATTCTATGAATCCTCTTAAACTGGAAATATACTGAGTACAGATGAAAACGCACCACTAGAAAAAAGTTAATATTTAAGTTCAAATGAACTTCAATATAATTTTTATAGAACAACAACACTACAGTGACGTCACCCGACATGCTAGGTGCAAGAAATGCGAGAATTTCAAGTTAACTGTAACGCTAGGCAATTTTTTGCAAAAACTCAACATCTTGCACGCACACCACGGGAAAAATGAATTTCACTCTGAATTTGTGCACACATTACCTTTAAAAGCATGTGAATCCGAATATAATTTCACTTCTTCACTGACACTAGTGAAACGTCGACACTATGCTGCGACTTACAGCCCCTGAACGGGAACGTGCCATAGGCATGCTTCAAATTGGCGCCAGCCCCAGGGAAATTGCCAGACGACTACACTGTGCACACACAATGATCGCAAGACTCCATCAAAGGTTTCTGCAAATGGGGAGCACTCGGGACCGTCCTCGACCGGGTCAACAACGTGTGACAACGGCACGTCAGGACCGTCAGATCGTACGGGATCATGTCTGAGACCAAACACTACCGGCGACAAGAACGGCTGCTCAAGTCCAAGGACGACGTGGATTCATTCACCCCAACATCGTACAGAACTGTCTGCGAGCTGCAGGCCTGTGTGCTCGACGTCCTTATTTTGGCCCCATATTGACGGATCGTCACCGAAACCAGCGTCTACAGTGGGCAAACAGGCACCAGAATTGGCGACTACGACAGTGGCGCGGTGTCATCTTTTCTGACGAGTCACGATTTCAGCTCTGACACCCGACCTCTCCCTTATCGAGCACTTATGGGATGAAATTGGACGATGTCTTTCACGTCGACGCCAGATGGACAACATCCGAGAACTTGAGGTTGCCCTTGTTCAGGAGTGGAATGCTATCCCTCAGAACACTATCCAGAGACTGATCAACTCCATGCGACGATGTTGCACCGCATGTGTCAATGCAAATGGCGGTCACACCCATTATTGACTTTCCTGTTTGACCCCTACACCAGTTAAACCTCTCTCGCGCATTAACATTATCGTGAATGAAATTGAATGATGTTTACATGTCTTCTTAAATCATTCATTATCTCAAATATATATATATATATACTTCACATATCAATCCGTGGAGCTATTCCAGATTTTGTGAGTGGTGCGTTTTCATATGGACTGAGTATATGTTCAAATTAATAATAAAAATTATATATATTGTATGTTTTGCCATCTCAAACCCTCAAAATGTCAGGTTAGCACTATTTGAAATGTATTTAATATGTAATTTAAAATATGAATTAATATAATAATATGGGGGCATAATTTTACTTTGAAAACCTTTCAAATAAACAAAGTTTAAT
This sequence comes from Gymnothorax reevesii, assembly GCA_029721435.1. Lineage (NCBI taxonomy): Eukaryota > Metazoa > Chordata > Actinopteri > Anguilliformes > Muraenidae > Gymnothorax > Gymnothorax reevesii. The sequence goes on along the minus strand of CM056583.1, from coordinate 18,518,351 downwards.
AGTTTAATTTAGGGCTGTGCGATATGATGATATATATTGTGCCACGATAGAAAAATGGCTCTATCGTTTATAACGTTGTGTTACAAATCAAGTGGTTTCTGATAATTTATTTTGGGAGTTTATGAGCATAGGCCACATTAACTGACTGCCTAATATACATAGTAACACAGTTTAAAGTGATAGTCTACCCAAAAACTATAATTTGTATAACAATTACTCAGCATTAGATGCCTCGAACGGGCAAAGTTGTTTTTCACCTGGCGCCACTTTATGGCCACCGGAGAGTTTTGAAAAATTATCCTAATTCCTTTTTTCTGGAAGCAAATGGGGTCACCCAGTAGCAACAGCAAAACTCCCCAAAACATCTGTTGACAAACTTTCAAACCATCATCGAACACATCGTCCAGTATAATCCAAGTCTGCTTTGTCCACTCGTATCCTCAGGACTCCAGAAATGCGATTATTTTTTGCTAAAAATGATAAAATACTACATGCTTCAAGCAATCCAACGGAAGTTCCGCTTCCTGGCTCATTCCCAGAGACTAATAAAGTTTTTGAGACAAGGGAGAAGACATGTTTCGCTCCATCTGGTGGACTCAGGGCGCCATTGTTGCCTGGGAAGAAATGTGCCAGCATCAGGAAGCATGTACAGATTGCCGATAGACTCCTTCCATCATTACACTTCTCTTTAGCAGTCGTATTGTACATTTTGTTCACTGTTGAATTGAAAATTTGCACGAAGGTTACAGATGAAAGGAGAAAAAATAATAAAATATGATTAAGTACCTTTTATTTGTCAAGTACATAATTCTAAATGCAATAAGAAATAGTCCTTTCCGTGTGGTGATTTTATAGAAACTATTTATTCATGAAAATTACAGAAATTTTGCTATATCGTGATATATATCGTCATCGGGATATCAGGTAACCTATATCGGGATATGAGATTTAGGTCATATCGCACAACCCTAGTTTAACTGTTCCTAAATTGTTTGGAAAACCAAAATACTTACCCCCTACCATAAAGAATCCATAAGTTACTTTTAATACCCAGCTCAACTCCAAAAAGTAATGTTTTAGGCAGAGTAGACACTTTCAGGTATACTTATTAACTAAAAAAAAAACGCTTAGGAAAAAAGAGGGAAGTGTTTTTTTTTTTTTCAAGAAACGTTTGGTTGCGCCATCTGACATTTTTTGGCTGATGAAATTGCTAATACAGTCTAAAACTGTTCAAAAACCCTGTCAATGTTTTGCAACTATTAAGACTTGTTTAGACACCCTGTTCTGACTTCAAATAAATGTATCCTTTTAAAAGATTTATTTAAAAAAAAAAACATTTTTAAAGACTTATTTGCCATTGACCCACACACAGTGTTGCATTGAAGCCTGCTACTCATACAGTGGTGCAGTGAAGCCTGTAACTTGCACAGTGGTGCAGTGATGCCTGTTACAGTGGTGCAGTGAAGCCTGTTACTCACACAGTGGTGCAGTGATGCCTGTTACTCACACAGTGGCACAGTGGTAATGTACTGGAGAGCTCTGTCACCTCACAGCTGCAAGGTTGTGGGTTGGGGTCTGGGCCTTTCTGTGTAGAGTTTGCATATTTCTGTTGACCTGGATCTGTTTCACGAAGCAGGATTACTCAGTTAGCTGGATTACTGCACAGAGTAAAGCCTAGAGATCTCTGAAATCCGGAACATGGACTGAACTTAAAAGGAGCTGTTCCAGGCTTCACTATGAGCAGTTATCTGGCAAACTCAACAATTCTGCTTTGTGGAACAGGCCCCTGGGCTAAAGAATTTGTTATCGATTCTGATTCTTTTCTGCACTTGACTGCCTGGGTCATTTGGGACAAATGAGTTTAGCTCAAACGTTAGCCCCGCCCCCATATACTCCTCTCCTCCAGAAGCTCCAGGCCAGATCAGTAGAGCACAGAAAAGTGTTGGAATCCAAACATGTACAGCTGGGGCCTTTGTCACCTCACTCTGAGAAGTTGAAGCATTAGGGGCCCTAGAGTTTTGTTGGGGCCGCATGGGGTCAGGACACCCCTGGGGGGGAGTGAAGTATAAGGCTGTAAATTTCCTCGGTCTGACACCTGATCTCTGTGTTTAGGCTCCAGTGTGTGGATGGGATATATGCACTCTCAGAATTAGGGGTACAGCAGGAGTCCATTTCTGTTCCCCAAGGTATTATGTACCCTTTAGGACTAATTATAGGACCTCAAGGTACCTGTGTGAACCTTTTTAGGGTCTAAAAGGTACTTTTATGTTCCAAAACAAATAAAAACCCACTCCTAAGGTACAACAGCAGTACCTTTCAGGGTACTGCCCCAGACGCAAGCCTTGGTTGTCACTGGGGCAGTACCCTCAAAAGTACGGCTGTTGTACCTTAACCCCTTTGCGCAGAAGCCAAATCTGGCTTTTTAGGTGTTACCTGATTTAAGGCTTTATAATTCAAGATTGCAGCCTCACAGACAGAAAAACTTTGGCTCAATTGAGTCTAGACACTTGAAGCAGACTCCTACCGTATTTCAGTTTATTTTTATGATATTGCTGGAGAAAAGGTGCTGCAAACATAAAAAATCTTCATGAGAATTCACCATTGAAATAGCAAAAAAAATAATACTGACAAATGAAAAACTTCTGGGGCTTAAATCTATACATTTCTTGGATCATAAACTTCTTGACCACAAGCACAATTCATCTTGAACATTACATTCTAGATTACCCGCTTGCTATGAGCCAAATTAGACAGCTATCCAGGTGTCTCCTCAAAGTCTGAGATCCATCAAAATGGTTCACTGTCAAATCAAACATTAATCATATATTTAACACAAATTAACTTTTGAGGCATGAAATTCAGCATGAACTAATGATTTTCTGGTTGAGTTTAGCATGAATTTATCAATATCAGTGCAGTTGAACATCATTGGTCACCAGTAACCTCTCCAAACACAAACCATGCCTTTTCTCCTTAATAAAGTTAAAAATATTGTCAATTTTTCTTCAAAGTCCCCCAAGCATTCAATAAAGTGCTGATTAAACAGCTATAACATTCGCGCTGCAATCATAAGCTAACCACTCTCACATCTGAGCTCATAACCTTACACCTTATAAGGTTAAAAACTCACTAACTCAGTAGTATCTGAATTCTGAAATACCTTATTTTAACAGAACAGAAATTTCACTTTCAGGAAAAATCAAACGACATATCCTCCATATTCAACAGAATGGTGTAATGAACGTACCGAGGGATCTACCGACGTGCGTGAGCTGTATATATTTGGAGAAACAAAAACCTCGGCATTCGATGTCTTTAAACGCGGTATAAATTCTACTGCAAAAAGCTATAATGAGCAAAATGCAAACAGAGTAGAAGTATAACCTGTTTTCTTCATTGATGCCCTCCTCCAGAGACAGATTTATCGGGTAGAAGGAACCCTCCAGTGCTGTGTCATTCGGAATAATTCCCATTGACCGCGTCCACACAACGTGTATCTCGTAAATGAAACTGAACACTTCAGGCCGGTTTCGAGTGTCTTTGTTTCTTTGATATCGCATCATTTCCAGCTGCACAACCGTGGCCAACATTCGAAGAATACAACCAACCTTACTTTTACACTTAGCTTTGTATCCTATTCTTACTGTCCGATCAATGTATTTGAGTTATTGAGGAAAGCTTAAACACTCGGGAATTGGATATGAAACGAGTCTATCAATACATCGTTACCGGGGAAGCTTCACGAGCGTGAACTATGACTGTAGAGTTACGCAGATGAATCTGAGTATATAATTGAGTGACCGGCTATCGACACCAGTACTTTGGTGGATAGAAGGGAGCGCTGAATTTGTCAATGGAGGAATCTACACGTTAATCCATGGGAGGGAACTACGCAAATTTTGTGTGTGATGACTGTAATTGACAGTAGAATGTGAGAGAATCAATACTTTGTCAGATTTTTTGCTTCACAAAACGTTTTTTTTTTTACTGCTAATTGGAATACTGTTGGCTCACTGTAGCTAAAATGGTTGCTACAGATTACTAAGTTTTTTTCTGTCGTAAGTGGTAATTTTTTAAAACTACTGGATCGATACTATGGGCAAGGATATTGACCAGTTTGCACATCAGGCTTAGCTGAGGAGTTTAATTCATGCAACTCCCGAAAAACAGGGATTGGAGGGAACTTCTGCATACTCTATCTTGCGTTTCAGCTCTGCCTGCTTGTGAATATTCAATAGCTGATCCGGGGGTGCCATCTCGTGGTCGACTACTGTAACTAAGTGCTTAAATTTGCATATCTATAGACGGTGGGGTCTACATCTGCAGAAAGGGGTTAAAAGTGGGTTTTTATTTGTTTTGGAACATAAAAGTACCTTTTAGACCCTAAAAAGGTTTACTCAGGTACCTTGAGGTCCTATAATTAGCCCTAAAGGGTACACAATACCTTGGGGAACAGAAATGGACTCCTGCTGTACCCCTATTTCTGAGAGTTTGAGGAGAAAGTGACCGAACAGAATTGCAGTACTTCAGTGTGGGGCGGCTCAGCGTTTGGTGATGAAATGATGAATAATGCCTGTTTCCTTGAGGTGTTTTTTTTTTCTCTCATTTTTACTGTTACGTGCACACTTAGATATGTTGCCACCAACATCTTTATACTTTATATCTAGATATTGTTGTGCGGGGTGTTTAAGTGTTGTTTATTTGGAGTAGTGTGTCAGTGTCAGTGCTCTCTCTAACCCTCTATAGCCTGCTGGTTTCTCAGAGTAAATCGATTTCCCTCCAGCTTTGATGCTTTGAGCGGAAGATTCTGGAGTTCATTCCCAGACCGACGAAGCTCCCTGCAGTGTTTGTGTTGCTCCTGAAATCTGGAGCGCAACCTTTACAATGACAACACAACATAAACGGAGCACTGAGATCTGAGAATATCTTTAATCATCACATACCATGTTCTCCTGAGACTCTATCCCAGTGACTGAAATAGGTCTTTTGTGGCTTTTCAGCTGAGCACCTTTCTTTAAACTGAAGTTAGTGTTGGTGCTGGATACGGGGTAATCTGAGTTTGTGTTCACACTTGATTGAGAGCAGCAGAGTGCTGTAGGTGCCTCACGTCCTGTAGCTTTGGGTATGAGCATATGCTGCAGTAAAAGTAGCCCTGAATGCAGTTGCTGACATGTTTATCGGGGATGTGGAGGGCTGGCGGCTGAGGACTCCAGTGTAGTGTTTGGGGGATAGAGTTGGGGGGGGGGTATTGTCTCAGGTCAGCTGAAGAAACAATCTGGTGAGTACTGATAAAAGTAGTGTTCTGTGAGTATAATTTTGTTTAATATTTATTGGTTTAATTAATGATAGTAAATTCATGTGGCCCAAGTTGGTAATTTTGCCTGCAGATGTCTGTTTTTTAAACGTATGTTTCTGAACTCTGCCCAGCTGAGGCAGTGTTGCTGGTGAAGGATGAGGAATGCAGACATGAACACAAAGCCCTCAGTGTGCCTCTGAACCCCAGTGTTTGAATATTGACCTGGACTGTATACAACACGATTGCACTATGTGGACCAAGAGTTGTATGGAACTAAACTTCTCAAATTAGTTTCTGTATGCTTGATGGATTGTTCTCATTGAGAATTGTGATGGTTTTTTTTTCCTGTCAGGTGAATAGAAGCTCCAAATTTATCACATAATTATGACCATTATCTTTGCTGCACCTGCATGTTCCTCTAGAATGTTGGCGTCTGGAGGACTATACAGGTCCACTGGAGATCGCTGAAGTCTCTGGTGGGACATTTTCAAAATGAGCTACTCCTGGGGTCACCTCTGTGCTCTCACGGCATGAGGAAGCCTGCAGCGTATTTGCTATCTCATGGACCAGGACTATTCAGCGTTATTCAGGAAGGGCCAGTGTGGCTGCAGGCTTTTATTCCAACCAAGCAGTTAAACACCTGATTCTACTAATCAACCCCAAGAGTCTTTGCTAAAGGCCGTGATTAGTAGTATCAGGTGTGTAAGTGCTTGGCTGGACTGAAAGCCTGTGCACACTGGGCTGGATAATGTTGAAAAGTCCTGTTGTAGACCATTGCAGGCTGTAATTTTCCCTGCAAACACAGGGCGTATGAAAGTTCTCGCCAAATTACTGTGGTGTTTCGTTCATTTATCCAGCACTGAGGGCATTTTAATCTCAAATGTCACCAAAGTTTATTTTATTCTGTAGTTCAAAAGTGAGAGAGGCAAGGATGGATAAAATGTGAAAAAAAAGAATAAATAAATGAGTGGGAATAGTAATGGTAATAATAATAAAATAAAAAAATGAGTTTGAAGTGATGCAGCACAGAGTAGTGTTGTATTGGGTAATTAATCTGTTACAGTAAGTGTGTGTTCTGCAGTGATAATGAATCCCGTGCAGGTTATTGCTAATGAAATACGTTTAGCATCATACGTAAGCCGTAATATAATGAATGTGGGGGTGGCTGTTTCCAAATATTTCTATGGAACTAGTGCAGGTCTTTATACCGTCTCAATAAAATTGTCAATAAATCTGGAAAAACAGATGTGAATTCTGTATTCTCCACCCTGTTCTACTCATTCTCCATTCAGCGAAATATTCACTCTATCACAAAAACGGAACTCAGTCATTTTGCACCCAGATGAATTGCGTGCTCTCACGGTGCGTCTGTTTCATGTAGGGTCCAGTGCGTTACTTAATTAAGCTTCTGTGATTTTTCACTAAATGGAGGAATGTTTTGAGGAAAAATCTGGAAGGGGCCATCAGGCTGCGTTTTTTGGCGACTCACTCAGGGGCTGTACCGCACAGACTCTGGCCTCTATTTTTACGACTGGACTGCGCCTGAAAAGTGCGCATTCATCCGCCAAAGGCCTTTCTCCGAGGCTAAGGAATGTTTTTGGCTGACGTCACAGTGATTCAGTCCAGATCATTTCCGCAGTCTGCGCTCCAAGCGTCGCGGACTGGCTGTGCTGGTTCACGGCAGTATTTCCTCAGTATTCCTCCTGTACCGCTGCTGCTCTTGCCCCGTTTGGCTTCTCACCAGAACAGTACGTGACACGCCTCGTTGGGCAGCCGCCCCGGCCGGGGATGGTTTGGGACGAGCAGAGACCTTGCGTCGGGGATAAAGGAGCGCTGTGTGTGTGGAGCGGGGCGCAGGGCTGGTCCTCCCCAAACAGGGTCTGCACTGTTCACCCCCCGTGGGATCCGCGCTCTGCTAGTGCTACTCATGCATAGCATTTGGCTGTTTGCCACGTCGGGTCTGCTGGGTCCAGCCCTCAGTGGCGCTCGGCGTTTGCAGAACTTCTGTACTGAGGGATGAAGTCGGGAATATTGCTGCAATTGGGTGATTATGCTGGAATCTGACCTGAAAATCGCTCTTTCGCTCCCCACTTGGGACTCCTCTGTGGCAGCTCTCCCCGGGCAAAACCTTCTCCGCACGTCACCCCTGCTGAATAAAGTTTCTGTTGTTTTTTCATTTGAAGAAACTGGGTGCACTGCCTCATGCACACACACATTGACAGTGTTCGACAAGGATCATGGCGTTGGCCGATGCCATTATAACAGGATGATAAAACGGGCCTTTTTATGATAGTTATTTGTAAAATTCATTTGTAAAAATGAATTCTGAATCCCTTTCATGTTTTTCTACCTCTCTCTGGCGCATACGTACGTGGAGCAGTTCTCACTTGTTTATGGCTGCAAATGGAAGTGGTTTCCTTGAATTTCATTTATTTATGATGTGACAAAAGCACCTAGATCAGTTCTAATTGTGTTGAGCTGTATTATCTACTCTAATTCAGACAATTTCTTCGGTCACATTGGGCTGTGCTTCAATCGCAGTGCAGCCAATGACCACAGAGGATATGCTTTCTAGTGTTAAAACTGACAGTTTTACTTTGTTAGCGTTTTCACTGACTTGTGAGCTCCAACTCTTGGGCAGATGCGCATAAAGTGTTTTTAGCTTACTGGCTGAATGGGCCAATATGTTATTGTCATGGTGTGGCGTCCGGCGTCCGGAACATTTTTTATCTTTTTTCAGCCTGATGAATTTTTGTGTAGATATGCCATAACATACTACTGGGCCATATCTCCTGACTTTTTGTTTTTTTTGGTATTTTTGTCCGTTTTATGGGCCCTTGAAATTTTGGCTCCAATGTTAAAGAAAGGACTGAGAAATTTAAAAAAAAATTATTTCTCAGAAACTGCATGATAAATTTTTACTAAATCAGGCAATCAACTTCTCTTAGTACTGTCAATGTACTGTGCGAGCGCCATTTCGAGTGAATCGACGGAAGTGGGTCTATTGGGGGCGCTGTACTTTATGAATAAGCAAGATGGCCTGTGGAGGCCAAATGGTTGCAGATAGAGATGAAGTTTGTATTGTCGACAAATAGAAAGTCATATATGGGCTATATATCGGCCATGTTGAAGTTTACCTCAGATGACCTTGAAAGGTCAAACTTGAGGTCAAAGCAAAATGTTACAACTCGACAGTGAAATTACAATGACTTGTATCACCAAAATGGTCACAGATTGAGTCGAGGTTTGTGTAGAGACAATTAGGAAGTTGCATATGAAGTCCATTTATTGACCTATACTGTACGTTCTGTGACCTTTAAAATTCACAAATGACATATTGAATTTTCAATGACTTGTATCACCAAAACTGATTCAGAGCTTAGGATTATATTTAGGTCTTATAAATGTTGTGAACTTTTATTTGGTGACCTCGGCATTGACTGTTAATGATTCGAATGTCAAATGTAATGTGAATATAGGCCACTAGATGGCAGTATTTACCTTTTTTTTTTTATTCAGCTCAGACTGGAGTCATGTTTAGACACGTCCTGGACATGTCTGGGGCAAGTCTCAGAAAATTTAAAAAAAGAGGTCTAAATGTGGGTGGGGTCTGCAAAAGAGTATATAAGGAAAAGAATTGAGACAGTAAAGTAGTAGGAGAAATTGCAAGAAGATGACCAGACCTGCCATTCTGTTCAAGACCTGTGACGTTTCTTTTGTGGATTTCTTTGCCTGTGTTTGAGCTTTTTCATCATCCAGGACATCACCAAGCCACCCCACCAAAAAGGGACTGTAATTATTTCTGTTTTTTCTTATATAAATCAATCTTGGTCGTAGTTGTAGATAGTAGATTAGTTAGTTGTTATTGTCTGTTTGATTAAATGTGTTTGAGTTTTTAAAACTGTCTGTCATCCCTTGCTGTTACTGTTGCTGTAAATTTAATAACAAATTGGGGTCATAACACAAACTTCACATGAAATTTTCATAACTTGTATCATCACTATATGATTACTTGCCGTGAAGCAACAGGACCCTTGGTCCTATTTTTAATTCCCTCACAGTCATTTGGTATTTTTGGAAAAACCCTTGTGGGATAACTAACCCTTGTCGGATTGATGCAATTTCTTAATGGTATATTGGGAGTGGCTAGAGGAAGGTTCCTTTCAAAAACCAGCAATGTGCGATATCTAATATGGCCGCCACAGATCATCATACAGGCGGGGGCGTGTGCCACGCTCTACCTTGCTCTTGTTAAAGCTTAAGTTTTCACTTAAAGCACTTAAGCCTGTTTCATTACATACTGATCCAAGGTAACTGTCACACCACACTGACTCACAGAATGACAGCATATTTAAGAGCCAGCTTTGCAGTGCATCTATGGGAGATAATAATAGTAGTAGTAATAATAATAATAATAATAATAATAACTATTATAATAATAATAATTATTATTATTATATCATTACTGTTATTATTGCGCTGTGATTGTTTGGTTGTGTGATTACTGTGTAATGATTGCCTAAATTATTTTTCTGTAGTTACTGGGTGATTATTTATGACAATCAGCCAGTAACCACACAATCACACAATCGCAAGTAATCAAATAGTAATTTCACAATGATCAGGCAGTAATTACTATGTGATTACTCGTGATTATTGTGTGATTATTCTGCAATTACTGAGTGACTATCTTGATTACTGTGCGATTACTGAGTGATTATCATGTGATTGTGTGGTTACTGAGTGATTATTTTGTGGGGTTATGGTGTGATTACCATGTGATTACTCTGCGATTACAGTGATTGTACTGCCCTCGTCATATGTACTGTATACAACTTGACCGTTGGATAAACACTTCCCCAACAGAAGACCGGCATTCCCTTGTCAGCAGGTTTATTGATGTCGCAAAGAAAGGTTACACTAAAACACACAAAAAACAAACTCCTTTTTCACTTTTAACATGAACAAATTTATGCACTGTAAATACATCACATGTATTTTGCGTAAATTAGATTCTATTGCTTTTTAATGTTACATTTCCTTTGTATTTATTAATTTAATGTAATATATGACAAATGTAATATAATGACATCACATTTTAACATACAATCCTCTCTTTTGCTTATTTATTCATTTTAGTCCTGAATTTCCAATGGCTTAGAACCAGTGCAGTCACCAGTGTAATGTGAATATAGGCCACTAGATGGCAGTATTTACCTTTTTTTGTTAAGCTCAGACTGGAGTCATGTTTAGACATGTCCTGGACATGTCTGGGGCAAGTCTCAGAAAGTTAAAAAAAAGAGGTCTAAATGTGGGTGGGGTCTGCAAAAGAGTATATAAGGAAAAGAATTGAGACAGTAAAGTAGTAGGAGAAATTGCAAGAAGAAGGATACGTGTGACCAGACCTGTCATTTCTGTTCAAGACCTGTGTGGTTTCTTTTGTGGATTTCTTTGCCTGTGTTTGAGCATTTTCTTCATCCAGGACATCACCAAGCCACCCCACCAAGAAGGGACTGTAATTATTTCTGTTTTTTTATTTATTTATCAATCTTGGTCTTTAGTTGTAGGTTGTTATTAGTCTTTGTCTTTGTTAAAAATTAAATGTGTTTTAGTTGTTAAAACTGTGTTTGTCATCCCTTGCTGTTGCTGTTGTGTTATAAATGTAATAACAAATTGGGGCCATAACAAATTGGGGGCTCAAGGTCCGGGATAGACCATTGTGTGAGTAATTTATTGAAAATCTAACATTCCAAATTGTGAAATTGTTTTTGTGAATTTTCCTAGATATATATTGACAACAGCAATGGATGATTTCTTGGCATCACCAACCGTAGGGGTTTTGAAGTCTTTTAAAAAGACAGAACTGCTAGAAATTTGCAGACAGTTGGAGTTGACAGAGGTAAAACCAGCCATGCGAAAAGCAAGACTGGCTAGAGAGATAGTTGAATATTACATTGATGAAAATGTGTTTGCACCAGGAGATCTGGAACAGTTTCCAGTGGAAAATCCAAATATAGAAATGGAACTTAAATTAAAAATGCTAGAGATTGAAAGGGAGGAAAGAGAAAAAGAAAGGGAATTTGAGAGGGAAGAAAAAGAAAAACAAAGGCAGTTTGAGTTAGAAAAATTAGCAAGAGAAGAAAAACAAAGAGAATTTGAGTTAGAAAAATTTGCAAGACAGAGAGATTTTGAATTAGAGAAACTCGATAGAGAAGAAAGACTCCAAATGGAGCAACTAAAAATAAAAATTCAAACTGAAAATAAATTTCGGGCTAGCCAGGAGGTAAAACTGGTGCCTCCATTTTCGGAAAAAGATGTTGACAACTATTTCCAGTGTTTTGAAAAGGTAGCAAAGAGTTGCCAGTGGCCAAAGGAACACTGGCCTCTGATGTTGCAAACTGTCCTCAAGGGTAAAGCTCAACAAGCCTATTCGGCTTTGTCTGCAGATGATTCCTCTGATTATGAGGTTGTCAAAAAGGTTATTATGAGAGCTTATGAGTTGGTTCCAGAGGCTTACCGACAGAAATTCAGAGGTCTGAAGAAATCTGAAAATCAGACTTATGTTGAATTTGCTAATGAAAAGCAGGTTTGCTTTGAGCGCTGGTGTACTTCTATGGAGGTCAAGGATGATTTCAACTCACTAAAAGAGATGGTGTTAGTTGAAGAATTCAAGAACTGTGTTAAAGATGATGTTAAGACCTACCTTAATGAGAAGCAAGCACTGAATTTGCAATCAGCTGCCAAATTTGCAGATGAATATGTTCTCACACATAAGTCCAAATTTCAGTCTAGCAGTAATAATAGATGGTCCCAATTTCAGAAAAAGGGTTATGGTGATACCCAAGATTCCTCACCCAAAGACAAAGAAAAATCTGGTGATGGTGCTCAGAAATCCAGTAACAGGTCTGATCAAAGTGTGAAAGCTGACAGTGACAAAAGTGGTCTAGTTTGCAGTTATTGCAAGAAATCTGGTCATGTTACAACTAACTGTTGGTTCCTTAAAGCTAAGAAAGAAAAAGAAAAGGATACCAAACCAAATGCCTTTGTGAAAACAAGGTTAGAAACCCCTGTAGTAGATAACCAATCTGCTAAATTGCCTGCTTCTTGTGGGGCTAAAAAGCCTAATACAGCTGACTTTGTGAGGGAGGAATTTCTTCCATTTGTGTCAGAGGGATTTGTGGCTCTGAATGAGCATACTACTCCTGTCCCCATATATATCCTAAGGGATACCGGAGCTTCTCAGTCACTTTTGTTGATGGACTCCTTGGAGTTACGTGATGAGACCGCTTCAGGGGATTTCATACTTGTACAAGGTATTGAAGGGAGGACTGTATCTGTACCCCTGCGCTCTATATTCTTGAAGTCAGATTTAGTTACAGGACAGGTAAAGGTGGGACTTATGTCAAGTCTACCTATAAAGGGTGTTTCTCTGTTGCTAGGCAATGACCTGGCTGGGGGCAAAGTAGTTCCCCCTGTACATCTTACTTCACAGCCGAGCACTGAAGATGGGGATGAGGACCCATCTCTGTATCCTTCTTGCGCAGTGACTCGTGCTATGGCCAAGAAGGCTAAAGAAGATGATGTTGTGGTGCCGTCCAGTACATTGAATAGTCAGGACTCAGGTGGTTCGCCTCATGACTCTGATTGGCCTACTATGGTTTCTCCGTTTGAGGACTTATCAGATACTTTTATAAGTTCTCTATTCAGCCAGCCAGATGGGTCTGGTGATTCTGATGTGTCTGGAGACTTGTCTCTGTCCAGAAAGCGGTTGATTGAGGAGCAAACTAATGATCCTGAAATTGGTGTACTAAAGAGGAGAGCCCTTCCTGAAAAAGAAATAGATGCAGTTCCAGTTGGGTATTATCTCAAGGATGGTGTGTTGATGCGGAAGTGGCGCCCTCCTGATATCCCTGCCAATGCAGATTGGGCAGTGGTCAGGCAAATTGTTGTTCCGAAGGTCTATAGGAATGAGATCTTAACAATGGCTCATAGTTTACCTTTAGGAGGTCATCTTGGTGTTAACAAGACTGTTGATAAGATCATGAAACACTTCTTTTGGCCTGGGCTTCGGAAGGACGTTTCCAACTTTTGCAAAACCTGTCACACTTGTCAGGTAGTTGGAAAACACCAGTTAGACCCACCTGTAGCTCCATTGCAGCCTATCCCAGCATTTGGGGAGCCATTCTCTAAGGTCATTGTTGATTGTGTTGGTCCATTACCCAAGACTAGATCTGGAAATCAGTACTTGTTGACAATCATGTGTGCATCTACCAGATTCCCCGAAGCCATACCTCTACGTAACATCAAGGCAACTGCAATCTCGAAGGCTTTGATAAAGTTCTTCACGTTGTTTGGCCTTCCCAGGGAAATTCAGTCAGACCAGGGTAGCAATTTCACTTCAGGATTGTTTCAGCAGGTTGTGTATGAACTAGGTGCAAAGCAGATTCTTTCTAGTGCCTATCATCCAGAAAGTCAGGGTGCCTTAGAGCGGTTTCATTCCACTCTCAAGACAATGATGAGGACTTATTGTTATGACCATGAGAAAGACTGGGATGAAGGGGTTCATTTGCTGTTGTTTGCAGCTAGAGAAGCAGTGCAGGAGTCTACTGGAATCAGTCCATTTGAGCTAGTGTTTGGTCATGAAGTGAGAGGACCTTTGCTATTATTGAGTGAACAATGGCAAGAGAAAGAGCCGCATATCAGTCTGTTAGACTATGTTGGCAAGTTCAAGGAAAGATTGCGTGCAGCTTGTGACCTTGCCAAAGAGAACTTGAAATCAAGTCAGGGAAAAATGAAAACTTGGTATGATCATAAGGCTAGAAGCCGTGAGTTTAAACCAGGAGAAAAGGTCCTTGTGTTGTTTCCCTTGCAGTCCAATCCATTGCAGGCTAGATTTCATGGTCCTTATGAAATTCTGACAAAACTCAATGATCTCAATTACATTGTGAAGACTCCAGATAGGAGAAAACCAAAACAATTGTGCCATATTAACATGCTAAAGCCTTATCATGACAGAAATGCTAGGGTTGCAGCTGTCACTTCAGATTCTCCAATGGTCGAAACGTGTGAAGATGAGGGGGAGTTTCAAGATGATGAACCAAGAATTAAAGCTGAAGTTCTTTCATGTAAATTGTCAAACACTGAAGTGTTGAAAAATCTTGATGTAAAACTCCAGCACTTAGAACCCTCACAGAGAGATCAGTTTGAAAGGTTGATCAAGAAATATGAGGATTTGTTTCCTGATGTTCCAAAGAGAGTTACTATAGCCTCTCATGATGTAGATGTTGGTGATGCCAAACCAATAAAACAGCATCCATACCGGATGAATCCTGAAAAGAAAAAGATTGCTGAGAAAGAGGTTGAGTACATGTTAAAACATGATATTATCAGACCCTCCAACTCAGATTGGAGTTCACCCTGTGTGCTAGTTCCAAAACCTGATGGAAGTACTAGATTCTGTACAGATTATCGCAAAGTCAATGCTGTAACTAGAACTGATGTGTTTCCAATACCTAGGATTGATGATTGTATTGATAGAGTAGGGCAAGCAAAGTTTCTGACCAAGATTGATTTATTGAAGGGTTATTGGTGTGTGCCTTTAACTGAGAGGGCCAAGAGCATCTCTGCTTTTGCCACACCATCTGGATTGTACCAGTATGAAGTCCTACCCTTTGGCATGAAAAATGCCCCAGCCACGTTCCAAAGGATGATACAGTCTACAATCGCCGGATTGCCACACACGGGTGCATACATCGATGACCTGATCACATGGAGTGACTCCTGGGAAGAACATCTAAAAGATGTAGAGACGTTGTTCCAGCGCCTGACCCAGGCTAACCTGACTGTTAACTTGAACAAGAGTGACTTTGGTTGTGCTACTGTCACCTATCTTGGCTACGTCATTGGCCAGGGTAAGGTGGCACCCATAAATGCTAAAGTCCAAGCCATCATGGACTTTCCAGTTCCTGACAACAAAAAAGCTTTGCGCCGCTTCCTTGGAATGATCGGGTACTACCGCAAGTTCTGCAAGAACTTTGCTGAGATTGCTCTCAGTCTTACTAACCAACTGAAGAAAGGCGTAAAGTTCACCTGGGATGATGCATGCCAGAGAGCCTTCGATCACCTGAAGTCTCTGCTGTGTCATTTCCCCGTGCTCAAATCTCCTGACTTCAACAAACCGTTCTCCATCGCGGTCGATGCTAGCGACCAAGCTTGTGGATCTGTGCTCCTACAGAGAAGTGACTCTGATGACATTGAGCATCCCGTGGCATACTTCTCCAGGAAGTTCAATCGCCACCAAAGGAACTATTCCACAATAGAGAAGGAACTGTTGGCTCTGGTCCTTTCTTTACAACACTTTGAGGTTTATGTTTGTACAGGACAAAAGCCAATGATTGTGTACACTGACCACAATCCATTAATGTTTTTGAGTAAGATGAAAAACAAGAATCGGAGATTGTTGAATTGGAGTTTGATTTTACAGGAGTTTGACTTGGAAATTAAGCATGTGAAGGGTACAGACAATGTAATTGCTGATTGCTTATCCCGTGTTTGAATGTGTATATATATATCATGTGTTTGAATATTGTATGATATGTATATATAGACAAGTGTTCACTTAACCATTTTGTATTGAAAAGAAAAATTTTGCCTTTATGAGTCAAAATTTTTCCCTTTTGGAATGGAGGTGTAATGTGAATATAGGCCACTAGATGGCAGTATTTACCTTTTTTTGTTAAGCTCAGACTGGAGTCATGTTTAGACATGTCCTGGACATGTCTGGGGCAAGTCTCAGAAAGTTAAAAAAAAGAGGTCTAAATGTGGGTGGGGTCTGCAAAAGAGTATATAAGGAAAAGAATTGAGACAGTAAAGTAGTAGGAGAAATTGCAAGAAGAAGGATACGTGTGACCAGACCTGTCATTTCTGTTCAAGACCTGTGTGGTTTCTTTTGTGGATTTCTTTGCCTGTGTTTGAGCATTTTCTTCATCCAGGACATCACCAAGCCACCCCACCAAGAAGGGACTGTAATTATTTCTGTTTTTTTATTTATTTATCAATCTTGGTCTTTAGTTGTAGGTTGTTATTAGTCTTTGTCTTTGTTAAAAATTAAATGTGTTTTAGTTGTTAAAACTGTGTTTGTCATCCCTTGCTGTTGCTGTTGTGTTATAAATGTAATAACAAATTGGGGCCATAACACCAGCGAAAACTTAACCTTCGCAAAAATACAATGTTCTCCTAAAAGCAGTGATCTGCATCGGTAGGTAACAATAAAACAAATATGCCACTTATAGCCGCAAGATGCATGCAGATGACAGTAGATTTACTTAGATGTAAAAGCCAACAGTGCGCAGACCCATGACCACTCACCTCCTACTACTGGTCACATGACAGTAACGTCCTGTTGCTGACTTCCTGTCACTCTTAAAGTGACCCCAACAGACTACCAAAACACATATGTGAAAGCACAGCAAACTTTAACATATAATAGAGACTTTTAGCATATCAGCTTATTTGTAACACAACAGTGATGATTGTGTGGTTACTGAGTGATCATGATGTGATTACTGTGGGGTTTATGAGTGATTATCATGAGATTACTCTGAGATTGTTGATTGATTATTGTGTGATTATTGTATGTTTGTGATTGTGTGGTATCTGAGTGGTTATCATGTAATTACTGTGTGGTTACAGAGGGATTAGAGAGAGAGTGAGAGATTAGAGAGAATATTTTGTGATTATCATGTCATTGTGTGGTTACTGAGTTATCATGTGATTAGTGTGTGTTTAACCCTTGCATGATGTTGGGATCTGTGGGACCCGTTTTCATTTTTTATCAAAGGAAAAAAGATATGATTAATTATGTTTTTCAAACTCAGACTCATTGGCCTTGGCTCATTTTCCTTGAAGAACACACATTAGAACACCTTTTCGATGAGCACTCACTGTACACCCGCCCTACACATTACTACACCCCCCCTATACATTACTACAGAGCCCCGCACACATTACTACACACCCCCCTATACATTACTACAGAGCCCCCCACACATTACTACACACCCCCCTATACATTACTACAGAGCCCCCCACACATTACTACACACCCTCCTATACATTACTACAGAGCCCCCCACACATTACTACACACCCCGCTATACATTACTCCACACCCCCTATACATTACTACACACCCCCCCACACATTGCTACAGAGACCTCCACACATTACTACACACCCCCCTACACATTAGTTCACACCCCCTATACATTATTACACACCCCCACACATTATTACACACCCCCTACACATTGCTACACACCCCCTATACATTACTACACACCCCCCTACACATTACTACACACCCCCCACACATTACTGCACACCCCCCCCATACATTACTGCACACCCCCCTACACATTACTACACCCCCCACACATTATTACACACCCTCTACACATTACTGCACACCCCCTATACATTACTACACACCCCCACACATTATTACACACCCCCCTACACATTACTGCACACCCCCTATACATTACTACACACCCCCACACATTATTACACACCCCCTATACATTACTACAAACCCCCCCACACATTACTTCACACCCCCCTACCTACACATATCTACACACCCCCCTACACATTACTACGCACCCCCCCACACATTACTACACACCCCCTACACATTACTACACACCCCACTACACATTGCTACACACCCCCCCACACATGACTCCACACCCCCCTACAAATTACTTCACACTCCACTACACATTTACTTCACACCCGCCTACAAATTACTACACACCCCCTGACACCTTACTATACAGCCCACTACAAATCACTACACACCCCCTGCACACTAATACACACCCCCCGACACAGTATTGCACACCCCCCTACACATTACTACACACCCTCCTGCACATTACTACACACCCCCCGACACATTACTACACACCCCCCTGCACATTACTACACACCCCCCTATACATTAATATTACATACAGGATGTTTGGGTCCATTGGGCCCAGGGCTAATAAAAGTGTGAACCTTCAATCTTTCCTCCTCTTTGGATCTGCTGTTAGTGTGTGTGTGTGTGTGTGTGTGTGTATGTGTATGTGTATATATGTGTTTGTGTTTGTGTGTGTGTGTGTGTGTTCTGTGTTTCTGCACATGCCGTTCTGGGACAAAGTTGCAAAATTGTTACAAAATTTAACACCAGACATTCTCTGCTCTCACACCTTTATAAGTCCAGATTCCTCAAGTTATTGCAGCAGATTTTCACCCCTGAAATACTTTTCTAGATATATCCATGTGAAAGTGGCTCCTCAGAAATCGCTGTTCAAAAAGGGGTGAACTTGGTTGCAAAAATATTTTTCATGACAGAACTATTTGGAGTTGATCGCTAAAAATTTTAGTTTTATCCAATTAGGAGGTGTATGCTCCCGCTGGAATTTTTTTTTGCCAAATCTGAGATGGTCAAGTGAGACGTTTCCCTGAAATTAGGACTGTTGACATGGAATGACCCTGTTGCGTGATTATTTTGTGATTGGGTGGTATCAGAGTGATTGTCATGTGATTAAATTCTCACCGCTGCAGGACCCAGCAGCATCATCCACATCTGAGGGAGACTCCGACACCAGAGAGGGAGAGACCGTCGCCATGAACTACAAGCCATCTCCGCTTCAGATGAAGATCGGTAATAATACTATTTATTATAATAATAATAATAATAATAATGCTAGTAGACCAGATTTATTAATCATCGACAAAGGGGTAAACAATTGCCAAATTATAGACGTAGCAATTCCGGAAAATGGAAGGGTGACTTTAAAAGAAAAGCAGAGAATTGCCAAAACCTCGCAAGAGAAATTCAAAGATGTGGGGCGTAAGGACAGAGGTGATGCCCATGGTGGTGGGGGCTGAGGGAACAGCACCGCTGAGGGTGAAGAGAATCTGAGGACCGTCGGTGTGGACACAACCATGGACCTGATTCAGATCCGCAGTGTTGGTCACGGCAGGAATTCTGAGAAAAGTGCTGGAGATGTTGGCAGAAAAGGAGAGTAAAATGAAGGATGTTTCTTGGTTACCCTGGACAACAGATTTAACACTGTTTATCTGAGAGTATTAGTGCATAATAATGATGATGATGACGGAATGGTGGTGCTTGTGCCTTTCCCAGCATGCACTGGGTAATGGCAGGAAACCGCACTGGGCGGCCTGCCAGGCGTACAGCTGCCTCGCATCAGGCGTACAGCTGCCAGTGGGTCCCTTACAGAGAACACCTCATACCTCATCACTCATACACATCTCATACACCTCATACACGCACCTCATCACTCACACACACCTCAAACACACACCTCATCACTCGCACACACCTCATACACACACCTCATCACTCACACACACCTCATACGCACACCTCGTCACTCATACACACCTCTTACACACACCTCATCACTCATACACACCTCTTACACACACCTCATCACTCATACACACCTCATACACACACCTCATCACTCACACACACCTCATACACACACCTCATCACTCACACACACCTCATACACGCACCTCATCACTCACACACACCTCAAACACACACCTCATCACTCATACACACCTCCTACACACACCTCATCACTCACACACACCTCATACACACACCTCATCACTCATACACACCTCATACCCACACCTCATCACTCACACACACCTCATACACACACCTCATCACTCACACACACCTCATAAACACACCTCGTCACTCACACACACCTCATACACGCACCTCATCACTCACACACCTCAAACACACACCTCATCTCTCACACACACCTCATACACACACCTCGTTACTCACACACAGCTCATACACACACCTTGTTACTCACACGCATCTCATACACACACCTCATCACTCACACACACCTCATACACACACCTCATCACTCACACACACCTCATACACACACCTCTTCACTCACACACACCTCATACACACACCTCATCACTCACACACAGCTCATACACACACCTCATCACTCACACACACCTCTACACACACCTCATCTCTCTCACACACCTCATACACACACCTCATCACTCACACACACCTCATACACACTCCTCATCACTCACACACAGCTCATACACACACCTCATCACTCACACACACCTCATACACACTCCTCATCACTCACAACACCTCATCACTCACACACACCTCAAACACACACCTTATCACTCACAACACCTCATACACACACCTCATCACTCACACACACCTCATACACACACCTCATCACTCACACACACCTCATACACACTCCTCATCACTCACACAGACCTCATACACACTCCTCATCACTCACACACACCTCATACAAACACCTCATCACTCACGCACACCTCATACACACACCTCATCTCTCACACACACCTCATACACACACCTCGTTACTCACACACAGCTCATACACACACCTTGTTACTCACACACACCTCATACACACTCCTCATCACTCACACACACCTCATAGAATCACCTCATCACTCACGCACACCTCATACACACACCTCATCTCTCACACACACCTCATACACACACCTCGTTACTCACACACAGCTCATACACACACCTTGTTACTCACACGCATCTCATACACACACCTCATCACTCACACACACCTCTTACACACCTCATACACACACCTCATCACTCACACACACCTCATCACTCTCACACACCTCATACACACCTCATCTCTCTCACACACCTCATACACACACCTCATCACTCACACACACCTCATACACACTCCTCATCACCCACACACAGCTCATACACACACCTCATCACTCACACACACCTCAAACACACTCCTCATCACTCACACACACCTCAAACACACACCTTATCACTCACAACACCTCATACACACACCTCATCACTCACACACACCTCATACACACACTTCATCACTCACACACACCTCATCACTCACACACCTCATACACACACCTCATCTCTCACACACACCTCCTAGTCACTCACACACAGCTCATACACACACCTTGTTACTCACAGGCATCTCATACACACACCTCATCACTCACACACACCTCATACACACACCTCTTCACTCACACACCACATACACACACCTCGTCACTCACACACACCTCATACACACACCTCGTCACTCACACACACCTCATACACACACCTCATCACTCACACACACCTCATACACACACCTCATCACTTACACACACCTCATACACACACCTCATCACTCACACACACCTCATAAACACACCTCGTCACTCACACACACCTCATACACACACCTCATCACTCACACACACCTCATAAACACACCTCGTCACTCACACACCACATACACACTCCTTGTCACTCACACACACCTCATACACACACCTCGTCACTCACACACACCTCATACACACACCTCATCACTCATACACACCTCATACCCACACCTCATCACTCACACACACCTCATACACACACCTCATCACTCACACACACCTCATAAACACACCTCGTCACTCACACACACCTCATACACGCACCTCATCACTCACACACACCTCAAACACACACCTCATCTCTCACACACACCTCATACACACACCTCGTTACTCACACACAGCTCATACACACACCTTGTTACTCACACGCATCTCATACACACACCTCATCACTCACACACACCTCATACACACACCTCTTCACTCACACACACCTCATACACACACCTCATCACTCACACACAGCTCATACACACACCTTGTTACTCACACACACCTCATAAACACACCTCGTCACTCACACACCACATACACACTCCTTGTCACTCACACACACCTCATACACACACCTCGTCACTCACACTCGCTCAGATTCAAACACTCAAGCTTTTCTTTTAAACCAGTTTCAACCAATGCGATTCAACTGCAGTGTGAACTCATGAACAGAAGTGAGTGTTTTGTGCTTCTTACAGGGTGGTGGGAATGATATATCTGTTACACTTGGTCTATCACCCCAAACGGGCTTGTTTTCCCCATGAAGCAGATAACATGTTTTCTGCTTCTTGGGGAAACAAGCAGCCAGCCAGAGTCGGCGACCCGGGGTAAACTAACTAAGGGCAATATTTCTGTTGCTGGAATGTTATTGATTCTGTCTGTATGAGAAATTTAGCCATTAGCAGTTCACCCTCAGTACTACTGCTCTTCCAATCTACAACCTCTACAGACACAGACACTGCTACAGTCAGGCTCAGAGTTACAGACCAGCACCCAAGTGAATATGGTACAAGCTGAAATACAGTGGTAACCTGAGCTGAAATATGATAAACACGGTAAATAATGCAAGTTAAAACCTGTGCTTGGCAACTACTAACTTCAACTGAGTTTAATTTAGTATAGATAACATAGACTGTACATTTTCTATTTGAATTCTGTTCATCCTTCATTTCAGAAATTACTAAAAATATACAAGTTTGTCAGTGTCTTGTAATTACATGAAACACTGGGCCTATGCATAGGCTTATCAATCATTTTAAAGCCTTTACAGATTCATCATGAATGCTTGCCTTGCATTGGTGTTGGCCTTTATGAAGAGGGACGTGTCTAACATAGTGTTCTGTCCTGTGATTGGCAGAGAAACAGAGAGACCTCGCCAGGAAGGGTTCGGTGAAGAATGGCACCGTAGGGAGTCCAGTTAATCAGCAGCCCAAGAAGAACACGGTTATGGCCAGAACCCGGTACAGTTAGCACCTCCTGTCCTGCCCCGGGGCTCCAGTTAAACAAACATCACAACCCGCAGACCTGCCAGGATTCAAACACGGTTTAACATGGTCTAAGCTGAGTTTTCAACACTCTCAGCTGCTCATAGCTGGGCTGTGGTAGCTCATACTGGCTCAAAGCAGAGATGGTGGCCACCTGGTGGTCTGGCTGACTATGGACTGCTCACCTGCACGTCTTATACCTGACTGACCAACTTTAACTGGTTTAAACGGTCATTTCCTGCAGGGAAAGCATCACACAGAGGAAGTTCATTAATTTTCAGCTGCTGTTGAGGTCTTAGGAGATTTTTACCAAGCATTTCAGTACTTTTAGATGTTTAAGGATATTTAGGGACTCTTTCTGTGGGTCATTCGAGGACAGTTTGCCGCCTCCCAGTGTTTTACACTATAAGTGGAATTAATGCCACAGTACCCAGGCACTGCTGCAGAAATGTAATCAGCACTGTCTGTAAAAGCCAATGAGATTTTTTTCATTACTTGATTTATTGAATATTTAAGAGTAAAATATCTCTTTTCGAGCAAAACGCAGGGAGGCTGAGAGCCCATGAAGGTCTATAGGGCCTCTTCAGTAAGATTTCACCTCTAAAACTCCTTCCTCTCTTTAATCTTTTTTTCTGCGGATGAAAAATATCCTCCTCATTCGCCTCTCTGCCGTGACTCAGGCAGTTAAACATGCTGATTCTGCATCTCTCTTTATGTACGCTGTTTGTGATTGACAGCTCTCTGATTGGCAGCTGTGATTGACAGCTCTCTGATTGACAGCTTTGATTGACCCTCTTTGCTCCAGGTGAAATCCCAATTTCCTCTGAGTCGTTCTTTAGCGAGGGGAAGGGGGACCCCAATATTCAGCTCAGTGTTCTGTCATCAACTGGGTTTCATGGGTCAGATTCAGGAGTGAATATATAAATCTTTAAATATGTTCTGTACGCATGCATGTGCGTGCGTGCGTGCGTGCTTGCATATGTCTGTGTGTGTTTGTCTGTGTATATATTCACACACACACACAATGGGTCTCATTCATGAAACGTTAGTAAATTTGTACGTAGATTTGCACATAAAAGCCTACACTACTAAAAACGTACTCCGGTTCATGAACAGCGCGGGAAACTGAGATCTGATCGTAAACGTGTGTATGATCATGAATGCCAATCCATCGTAAAGTGACAGCGCGCTCTCGGTAATCAGCTATTTGCATAAATCCCCGCCCATGAATTGCCAATGACCACCATGTTGTCTCTGTAGTCCGAAGAGCCATGTCTGAGGTGAAGCGTAAATGGTTTGACATGAAACTGGAGGCGGAGAAACCCATAAGCGCACACAAAATACATCAGCCACAGGAGGGGGCTCACAGTCACAACTATCAACTGACGAGCGCATCGCTGGCATAACTGGGGAGACCTCTCTGTCAGGAATTATACCTGTTCAACATGTAGAAAGAACATGTAATCTATTGAGCCGATTCACATAGATAATTCACAATCATGAACCTAACCTGAATCTTAAACTTGCCAATCGCCAACTAATTTAATTAAATGTTATATTTTTAATCGTTTGTCATGTTTAGGCTATATCACGTTTTTCAAAGGCATCTGTGTATTGTGTGCCTAACAGAGCGCAATGTGAACTCAAATTGTAATTTCCAAAGGTGACAAGCATTATTGATGTGCATTCTTAAATTTACCCAACCCAGACGGAAAGCTCCTCCGCTCCGGATCTTCCCCGGCTCTGAGTCGGATCAGCTGGAGTCGGCACAGAACCGGGGCAGATCCGGGGTGGAGGTGCTTGCTGTCTGGGAAGTGCTACGCGTGGTCAGCAACACGTGTAGATTTTGTTAGTAGCTACGAAAAGACCGGAGCTACTAAAATATTGATGAATGCGGAGACGCACATAAATTTCCGTATGCAAACCGTTTACTCACAAATTCTTTCTGCTCACGTTTCGAGAATGAGACCCACTGTGTATAATGTAGAACTGGAGAAAAATTATTGGAACACAGAACAGCTTAAATTTGAAAGGAGTCATTTTTGAAGTTACGCTTGTCCAGATTTTAGACTCTGAATGTGAATCTCTCTCTCCATACATCTCTTTCTCCGAAACCCCATCCATCCTCTCTCTCTTGCTCTCTCGCTCTCTCTGATTCTAATCCTCTCTGTCCTCAGGTTGGTCGTTCCCAATAAAGGTTACTCCTCGTTGGACCAGAGTCCGGACGAGAAGCCCCTGGTGGCGCTGGACACAGACAGGTAAACGGCGCCATTTTAACCACTTTAACTCGGGTCTGCAGCACGAGCCTAATCCTCAGGGGACACTCCTGACTCACAGAGAGAACCTGGATCTGTGTGAATCTCATTTTTTTAAATGAAAAATATGAATTCTCTGTAACTTAATAAACCTAGTCACCATACAGTCAAATTTGACTTCAGAGAAAAAACACAAAATGGATGAGATACAGGACGACCATTAACAAATAGGTCATAACAGAGCTGATAACTGGCAGATCTTTTTATGCCGTCAGTATGGAGCACATCCGGGTTCCCTGGTTCTGTCTGACACAAACATTAATGCAGTTGTGTTACTGTTTGACATGCAGCCAAAGTTACTGGGCGTGGCTGCTTTCTTTTAGCGGGTATGACATCACAGGAAATGGCATCACAGGGGTGATGGGGCACGTATGTTGTAAGTGATGCAGGTTCATCATTCGATAGCCTCTTTATCAAGGAGCGAAGTTTGCAAGTCCCAAGGCTGTTTGGTTGAATGCTCCTAACACTAACTTTGTGTTACACACACACACACACACACACACACACACACACAAAACCGCATTTGGTCCAGTATTCTTCAGTCTCTGGGTGGAGCTTCAGAGATTCTCTCTGCAGGGCTCCGTTATAAATCATTCAGTTTTCCCCCGAGGCGGCGGATCAGGGGATTAGCCTGTGGGATTTATGCTGGGATATTGTTGTCAGCCCGGACACACTGACTGGGCCTCCTCAGTGACCCTTAGATGAAGCGGCGGCTAATCCTGCTGCTACGCACCGCACTGTGATGCCCATCGCCGAGATGAGAAGTTTGGAAAGAAAGCAACTCCAAACATCACTTCAGAATGTCGTCCGTGACGGACGGTTACAGCCTTAAGGGACGTGTGTCACGCGTGGATAGATGGATTTGCAGATTCTTTGTTTATATGTCATGGATTATGGAAAAATGCTTATGCAAAAGATGGCTCTTAATTTCTCTACCTCAGGGAAACCTTGATTCCTCCATCCAAAATCATTTAACGGCCTGAATCTCTTCAGTGATGCAGGTCTCATGATTTCCAGGTTGGCCATCATAACAAGAAGGGAGGAGAGAATTATGAGTGATGGGAATTGCAGTCCATTACAGGTTACCTCCCCCCAGCTCTGGTACCCAATCATACACCTGGGTAGAGTGGTGCACTGTGGGAGTGAAGGGTTTTTGCTCAAGAACACACCACAAACGCCATGGAAAGGACTCAAACTCAGGACCTTTCGGCCCCTCGAGGCACATTTAACCTCTGCATTCCCCACGCCCTGGTGTTTAGAGGCGGTACTGCAGTTAGTAATGAGTTGAATGCAATGGCGTGGGGAAAAAACTCGACCGCGCAAAGCCCCCTCTCTGGTGTTAGGTTGGCCGTAACATCTGGTTATAGCAAAACAAAGCATGTAGTGCTTTAACCATTTGATGCGTATGATTAATGTGCCAAAACTGTTGGCTGTGAAAACTGTGCAGACCACACAGAATTTTTATTTTTTTAATTCTCTCTAAAACCGTAGTTAAACTGATATTCATGGATAAATATTTGAGTTTTTTGATTATCAGTTCACCTGATGTCGATCTTTATGTCTCCCCCTGAATTCCTGTTGGCGTCGGCATTGGCGTCAGCGTTCCCATTTGTTTCCGGAGCATAACTCTGAAACTGTCCGAACGATTCTCACCAAATTTGATATAGTGTCTCTCCATAACATGTAGATGTGCCTTTTGAGGGTTTGAACTGCTTTTGAATTTTATTTTTTCTGTTTCCATGGCAACAATTAGGACTTAGGCAAATTGAAGGGTGGGACTCATTTCCAGACCATAACTCTAGAATGTGAAATGGGGGAAGGGGGAGACCTGTTTTTACGCGTAAAAACCATTCTAGTATTGGTTATATTCTGAAAGCTAATACTTATTATTTTGTCCTTATTTGAAAAAGTGCCCTATAGCAACCTTATTTTTTTAGATTATTTATTTCTGAACGGGGTGTTTATTTTGTTTACTATGTATTTCGCCTATTGGTTTTTCCATGACCAGAAGCTGGCGCCTATATGACCATGGCGGAACGCACCAAGAATCGAGAGCGCGTGTGTAGTGTCCTCTCTGTCATGGCTGAATGCTTCATATGTCGACTCCTGGTAGTCGACCGATTTACTGGAGTTCGGGTTCAGTTTAGTGCTTTAAATGTTGCCTCCTGGTGTTCATAGGTGGTTACTGCAGTTCCTCATTGCCCTCACTCTGTGTTTCGATTTCAGTGACGATGATTTCGACATGTCCAGATATTCCTCGTCAGGATACTCGTCAGCTGAGGTGAGATGACTGAGGGACCAGGTACCTACACCTTACAGCTAAAGCCGCTCGACATTCTACTTACCACCACCATTACCTTCCGCCATTGCTCATGAATGTATGGTGCAACTAATGCTCCTTAACTTTATCAATGGCATCTTCCACCACTGATGCCAGTATGTGCTGAAGCTAATGTCGCGGACCACCTGATTTGCTGCTGCCATCGTCATTTATGCTAGTTCACATTATTTTCTAATGCTAAAAACCACTTGCTGTTCACTTGCTACGCAAATTGTTTTTCATTGTTGATGTATTGTGTCTCACGTATGTTCTGTAACATACTTCTGTCAGCATTAGGCTTTGCCTGGGTCACCATCCACCACTAACATAAACCTGCTTCAGCTAATGTGATTTAGTGGCTTTGTATTATCATCTATCATTGCCATCCGACATTCTGCTATAATCTACAGCTACTGTCAACTACTCAAGTCCGCAGCCATCATGCCTTTCCTTGATTGCATTTTCACTGTGCCATTCAGGCGAAATTTCTATAGAAAAAATACTGAAGTATTTAAAGTCGATTTTGTCACTCATGTTCGTCAGGCATCATCATGGGGTTCCAACATGTGAAATTTCCTCTTACCTTTGCAAACCTGTTACTAACTGCATTTTTTACAGTGATTACATTCACTTGTATTTTTACTAATTGTGCAGTTAGAAATCCAAGTGCTAACAATATACTTACTTCTAATGATTTGGGTATGAAACTGAGTTTCTGTGTACAGGAGTATTAACCATCACTGATGTACGACAGACTTCCAAAACGACGCCCTGTCAGCCTCCGTCACGTGAGGCGATGGAAAATGCATAAGCCTGTTTCATACGTCTGCATAAATACAAATCCATCCTCAGCCTAGTGTGCACTGTATGCCGTGTGTGAAAGTTGCTCACCATCTTGTGTAACTCCTCAAAAATTCAAAAAAGCAATATTGACAGCCTGTGGTCATGCTCCCTATGGAGACATCGATTGGTGTACTGGCGTTATAACTAGGGATGCTCAATATTATCGGGCCTACGATATTATCAGCCGATAATAGCTTCAAAATTCAATATCGGAAAATATTGGTATCGGTTTTTGAAATGATGATTAAATGACTAAAGTATTTTGTACTGTAGCCGAGCGTTCTTGTCGAAAAGCTGAAGCTCTTTTCATCCCGCAAATGCAGGCGAACGTTTGGTCTGCTTGTAGAGTGCTGGCCAAACAAAATAAACACAAGAGTTCGAAGTGGTTTAGAACAGGCTACGTTACCTGAACGAGGCTAACGGCATTGATATTTAAAATCTTTTAATGCATCAATGTCATATTTTGTACAGATAATGTACATAGATATCTTTGTTATATGCATCCAGTGTAATTGACATGATAGTAGCCTATGACCTTTATATTCATGAGCAAATGTATGACTGTTAATTCTATAAGTCTATGTGAAATCAACTGAAATTGGTGTGAAAGAGAAATCCTACATATATTGGTATCGGTTGATATCGGTATCAGTTAATATCGGTATCGGAAATTAGGAGTTGGACAATATCGGTATTTCAGATATCGGTAAAAAAACAATATCGAGCATCCCTACTTATAACCAAAGGTAACGTTCACTCTGGTACACTGTATGAGTAATTCTCAATTGAAAATTTGTGTACCTTATGCCAGAGATATGATTATGCGCCGTGATTGACCTGTGCAGTGTAGCTCCTGTTTAAGAGCTGTTCCTGCTCATGAATGCTGGTTAAGGTGCTCATTACGCGACCCTCTCAGGCGTGTAAAACAGCTCAGTCTCCTGTGTGAAACCCTGCGGCCTGTGTTTGACCTCTGCATATCCTCTCTGTCCCGTAGCAAATAAACCAAGACCTGAACATACAGCTGCTGAAGGATGGCTACCGCCTGGACGAAATCCCGGATGACGAGGACCTCGATCTCATCCCCCCAAAATCAGTCAACCCCACCTGCATGTGCTGTCAGGCCACCTCTTCTGCTGCCTGTCAGATTCAGTAGCATGCATTTACCCCCCCATCCCTACAGCAATCCCTGTTACCTCCCCTCTCTCCATTCGCAGTGAGTTTACTTCGCCACCAGGGCGGTGACAAAGAGCAGTGATGTACGAAGCAAACAAATAAACAAGAACAGATAGAATTTAAGAAAGGAATATAAGGGTTGTTTTAAAAACTACTTATAAAAATTAAGAGAAAAAGGAAAATTAAACTAGCAGTCATTTTTCCTCCTATGGTAGGATAATTATGTCACTGTGTCGTAGAGCCTGTTGGAACTGATTTGAGGGTCATGGAGTTTGAGGTGGCATCTCCTTTGCCAATGTTCTGACAACACATTTTGTTTAAAAAAAAAACCTGAAATGCATAGATGTATAAAGAAATTCTAAAAACACTGATAATATTTTCAGGCATAACTGCTGGAACAAAGACGGCCTCATTAATTCTTGCTCCACTGTCCCTTTTATGGCTTGTTTTTTTTTAATGGAACATTCTGGAATGATTGTTAAATGTTCTGAAAATAAATGTGGATGAAGGATGTAATATAAATTGGGGGTTGGGTGTGTAAATAAGGGTTCCTCAGCTCCTCATGGTTCTGATTCATTTGTTTTTTTTTAAATCTCATATTCACAGCCCTGAAAGTCGTTCTGTGTCGCAGACAGTGAGGAGCTGGCGGTTCAGTGATGCTTCTTGTAATGTCCATTACTTTCGACATATTTTGTTTCTGTGACATTGTTTAAAGACGGATGGATTGAGGAGAGATCGATTGCGTTTTGCACTTGTTTTATCCACAGGTAGCTGCTGTTTTTTTATATTCTCTCTTGAGCACATTTATCGCCTGTCATGACGGGTCAGAAATCATCTCATGCAGAATTTAAGATGTTTCTCTCTAAAACATTTTGTTTCTTAGTTGCTCTGGGGAGTTTATTTTTGAAAATTTTGAAAATGGAAATACTTCCATTTTGGATAATGTAATGTCAGCTCTGGGTTGGTGTTGGAGGGAGGGCAGAATGACAGGTTTGTAAAACACTTGAACACAACCCTGCCGACCGTATTACTGCCCATATTAGGACCATTGCGCTCCTGTCTTCCTGTGTTCTGAGGAAGTTTAAAATTTATTTTTATGAACCTCTGTATCCTCCACAACTCATCTTCACCACGATATAACAGCCTTATGGAGCCAACAGTTTGTCGGTGATGTGTGGCTCAGAGGGCGCGTCACCACTTTCAGGTGACATAAACGAAGTCCGCCGCTAAAAAATGATCTAGTTTGCCCTGAAAAAAAACAGGGTATTAGATCCCTGCTGTAGCATTAGCAAAGCATTTAGCCTCAGCAAAGTGAGTGGAGCTCATCCTGAGATGTCAGGAGCTTATAGATTTGACTCATGTAACCTGTGTTGAGATGGGTAAGACGATTCTCAAATTTGACTCATAAGACTTGCTTTGTGGTGGTTCAGGAGTTTATGGAATCTGACTCATGGGGCTTGTTTTCAGGCAGGTCAGGCGCTGATCAAATTTAACTCTTGGGACTCATTTTAATGACTCGCTGCACAGATTCGGCTGTACCATATTCCCTGGAGAGTCGAGGCCATGGCTTGAAATGCCTTTTGGTTGGCCAAGGCATGGCTTTGTCTAAAAAAACTGAGGGGCCAAGAGATTACTTCCGGCGAGCCAAACTGGATCTCTCATCCCTGGGTTGTGGATCATGTTTTTATTAATATGAAATATCTGCTCCATATCTCGTCAGAGACTGATGAGCGATGGCTGTTGTGTGGCTGCTGTGTGATGATCTTCATAAGGCCTCAGTGCAGCGAGCCCCCGCCCTGCAGTCCTGCGGCAGGGCAGCGGTGCTCATAATGCTCCTGTCGATCAGAATCCCCCCTCGCTTTAGCGCCTCACCTGAAACTGAAAGACATTTCTGGAATTCATGTTGCCTCTCTGGCTGCTGTTGGAATGAGTTCGGCTGAACTGATCGGCGGTTTTTGCGGGTGAAGTTTTCCCAAGAATAGCATTTGCGTCGTCTGCCTTGCAGTCTGGGAGTCTGTGCTGATTTATCCTTGTCTGATCTTTCTTTAGTCTCTCTGGAGCGTCAGCTCTGACTGAGAGCTGGGTGTCATGGGAATTAAGGACTGTCTGCATGATATTTATTGGGCTGGCGTTTGGATACCTGTCGTCTCTATATTACGATTCCTCTCCCCCTCACTCGAGTTCTCAGTGTCTTACTAATGTTGATTGGCTGAGGTCTGTCCTGTGATGTCATCTATTCCAGCCAATCCAGTGTGTTCCTCAGCTCGAGAGATGGCACTGGACCTGCAGTGCGAGACGCATGGAGTTCAGAAATGTAGTAAAATCTGTCTGGGCATCGACTCTCATGACGCTTTGCAGCAGTACATGGTTGTGCTTTCTTCTCTGGTGCAGTGACTGCGCATACAGTCATTATAAGCTATGAATGTGCCGCTGAGGTCATAAGTTTTTTTAAATTGCGTAACTTACTGATGGTCCCAGTCAGTCAGGACTCAGGACTCCAGCCATGATTTGAAGGAGCAGGATTAAAAAAACACTCCTAATTATTGGTCCTCAGCCATCCTGTGAGCCGAAGGGATGGTGTCTCTCGTTCGCCAAAGTTTTAACATTTCCAGACTGTCAGGTCTTTTTCCAGCTCTTGTTTTAATATGGGAGGATGGCTATTTTAGGATATTTTAGGCGGAGAAGTATTACTTGCAGGCTAACTAAAGCACTCAATTTTGCACAACCCTCACGCTAACATCTGCATTTCGGTGGGCTTTTACCTGATCCAGGATATGCTGCACCAGTCAATAGTTTCTTGTACATTTTAGTCAATTTAAAAAAAAATGTTTTTAGTAAAATGTAAGGTGATGAGAAAAAGTGAAATATAGCTCTCAGGCCGGAGTCTCCGTTAGGGACACGCCTAACAAACATGCATGTTACTGAATATAGTGTTATGTCGTGAAACAATCACCCCGATTTGTCCTAAAAAAGCCGCGATCCATACCGCAACCCGTGGATGTGATCACATGGGTACACTGATCTGTTCAAACAGGAGAAAGTGTGAGAGGTTCAGTGTTCTCTTCCAGAAAAAAACATTCTGAACAAGCTGTGAATTTGGAGCCAACTTTATAAGAGATTTTATTTTAGATGGTGTTGTGTGTGTGTGTGTGTGTGTGTGTGTGTGTGTGTGAGAGCAGCTCTTGTTTCATTACCTGCCCTCTCACCAATGGCTGTTCTTTCTCATTCTCCGTTAGCCAAAGCATAGTCAGCCTCGGCGCCCCCTGCCTGTCACTGTGTGTTACTGTCACTGCTCACTCGTCATCAGCCCTACTTCAGCGATCATGCCCTGGGGACTTAAATCACTCACAAAAATAAGGGAATTGAAACGTCAGTCGTTGAAGGAAAATTTTGAGTAGGATTTTGCTTGTTTTTGAATATGGGTGTAATTTCTCTTATCAGAATGGGGTTCTGTATCTCTCCCCTGGTTCTGAGCGAATGTGCGGCCGGATAACGTGAGATTTCATATCTTCTTCTCCGGCTGATGCCTTAGTCCTGCTGTCCGGCTCCCCCGTGTGTAAAATGTGCAGAGACCCACAGTTTTCTCTAAATTATTCACTACATCTAATTAAAATTCCAAAGGCGCTGGCATTAGCTGTGGTGCATCGCAGAGAGACATCTCTGGGAGTATTGAGTTCATTTCAGCTGCTTTGTGTGATGCAGAGCCCAGATTTGCACCAAGATGATCATATTTGGCATTTGTTGATGCCTCAGCACTGCTGAGTCCCACCGAAAACAACGTGAAAACTGGCTTAGTTGAATTTTGAAGAATAAAAAAATCACAAAAGAATATTCTACTCTATTCATGCGTAAGGACAGCAGCCTCTCGTGGTGAAATAGAATTTTAGCTCAAATCTCTGAATGACAGTGTCCCCGCTGTACAGGGATTTGTACAGGGATACAGATTTTCCCTCAATCAGTCTGACTGGAAACCTTGTTTTATGTTGCGTTTCATCTCTGAAATGAAATAGTCAGATTCGTAAGTATTAGGACACTGAGAGAATTTTTAATGAGCTGTACAAACTTCACACCTCACCTCGTGTGACTGTTAATGCTGTCTCAGAATGCAGGCTGTGTGTAGTGAGTGTACAGACTCGATATGCACCTCCAGTGAACTGTGCAGCAGTTACAGCCCTGTAGTGTCCCTGACTTGTCCAAATACTTACAGACATCACTGTAAGTGCTCTCGTAACTGTCAGGATGTGAGGAATATCTCTCGTTAAAAACTTCTCTCTTAATCCTTCAATCCCACGTCTTTAAACACTGCTTCCCTTCTCTGGAAGAGAGGACGGTGTGAAATTCACCTTATTTTTAGGTTTATTTTCTTTTCGATGTTTTTCTTGGTTGCGGTCCACTTTCACCCCCGATCTCTGCTTGGAGTTTGTTCTCTGCATTAGTGTTCGCCTTAAGTAATGTATTTTATAACTCAGTGTATATTTATTTTCAGTGTTATGTTTTAATTTATTTCAGGTATTAAAACTCCACATTTTTTAACATGGTCATACAGATTTTTTTTTAAATTCTTGATTATGATTAAAATCTCCATACCAGTATTTAACAATGTTACTGTTCTGTGTAGTGTAACATATCAATAAATGCAAGGCAAAAATTCCTTCAGACTCTAATTTTTTGTGTATTTTTCATGATCTCAGACCCTGTTGCATTGCCATTACGATTGCAAGTCCAATTTTTTGGAGCAGAAGTAAAGGTGTGGCTTCCTTTTTGTTAACGAAGCACTGCATGATGGAGTATAATGTTGATATAATGTAATTTTATTGTTGTCACATGGTCATACTAAGACTGTATGTTCTTACTGACCACTTTCAAGTGACAGTTTAAACTTGGTTTAGATTTGGTAAACGCGGGTAAACATGCAATGAGGGCTGCACTGATGCGCACCTCCGCTGGGGATATCTGAGGGAGATTTGCCGAGTTAAACTCCTGCGTTCTGGGTTTGATCTGCAAAGTCCTTGTACACCGACGCCTGGAAAACCCCAAAATTTCACCCACATACTCACCAAATGACCCCCCCAAACCTGTATTTCTGTAAACAACAGTACTGAAAATCCTGCACTAGCCTGGGCAAATGTAGTTGCTAAAATGTTAATTTGGTAAAAATGCTTTAAGCGTGAAAATAACTTCATTAAATATTAATTGTTAAGAAATGAATTAACTAATATGTTCATTATAATCGTTTTGTGTTTGCAAAC
Organism: Gymnothorax reevesii; assembly: GCA_029721435.1. Taxonomy (NCBI): domain Eukaryota; kingdom Metazoa; phylum Chordata; class Actinopteri; order Anguilliformes; family Muraenidae; genus Gymnothorax; species Gymnothorax reevesii. Next base: position 18,483,321 of record CM056583.1, on the reverse strand, counting down.
CATCTGATGGAGATAATAATCTTTTTATTCTTTTATAAATTGGTAAATACATAATATCGGTGTTAAAATGCATTATTCACATGCAAGCTAACCATTCAGAAGCTGGTAGTTTTGAACTGCGATGCCAATTCCACGTCCTGAAGCCAACGGGAAATTTGTTCACTCAAATGTATATTGAGTGCCAGGCTGTGTTTATATCGTTAGTTTACAGTTATACTCCATATGGGGGTAATTTGCATGCTAATGGAGGAAGACCGCATTTGTGTACATTGTGATTTGATGCTTCGCTCACTTTTGTGACTCTTCTGCATAGATAATTAAATCAGCAGCAAAGCTCATGTTCATGTACAATTTCCTGTTTCTCAAATTCAAACAGCAATTACCACTCAACAAGTGTCAACATTCAGAAGAAAGCCTAAAAATGCAACTTATCAAAACTGCTCAGTTTAATTGAAAGTTAAAATATTTTGAAATAATCTCTCATTTTTCTTGGGGCTCTTTTGCGCATGGTATCAATCACAAAAGCTGAGTAAGCAAAAACAGAAGTAAGTAAAATTTATTTATACAGCGCTTTTCATAGATATGTCACAAAGTGCTTTACAATAAAGTACAATAAAAATGACAAAATACATACACAGGAAGCAAAGAAAACAATAATTATACAAAAGAACAGTGAATTATTCAAATGTTCGTTTGAACAAGTTTTTAATTGGGTTTTAAAAGATTAAACTGAGTCAGAAGACCTACTGGGCATGAGCAGAGCATTCCATACGGTGGGTGCTGTGACCATTAAAGCTCGGTCTCCGCATGTTTTGAGGGCAGTGCGAGGGACATTTAAAAGTTAAAGACTGTTGGATCGGAGTGAACGGGACGATGAGTGTGAATGAATCAGATCTGTCAGATATGCTGGGGCCTGACCGTGGAACGCTCTGTATGTGAGGGTAAGAATTTTGAAATTGAACCTAAAGGTAACTGGGAGGCAGTGGAGGGACATTAGTAGTGGAGAGATGTGAGACTGTTTGACTTGGTGAACAGTCTGGCAGCAGCACTTTGGATGGCCTGCAGACGGCCCAGGGCAGATTTACTAATGATGGAGAACAGCACGTTGCAATGATCTAAACGTGAAGTGACAAGGGAATGGATTAGCTCCTCCAGCTCTGGGTTCGAGACTACGGATGTAAGTTTGCTGATATTTGGAAAACCATGATCTGGACAGTTGCCTAACATGGGTATCCAACAACATGGAGTTATTGAAGATAACCCCAAGGTAACGGAGGCTCGAGCGGACAGCAGAGGACAGAGATCCAATACCTTGTAAGATAACGCGAGTAACATTATCATGGGCAACAATTAAGACCTCAGTCTTATCAGCGTTAAGCTGGAGAGAGTTTTTCGGCCATCCAGACCCTAATAGCACTTATGCAGCCAAGAAGCCTGGTTAACTGATGGACCTCACTGGGTTTGAAAGAGATGTGGAGCTGAATATCAACAGCATACAGATGGTAAGAAATATTAAAACTACCAATAATCTGACTCAGTGGTAGCAGATAAAGAGCAAACATTAAGGGCCCCAGGACAGAGCCCTGTGGAACACCACAATGCAGTTTATAATAATTGTATCCAAAGTCTCCAGAAGAGACAATGAAACTTCTCCCTCTGAGGTGGGAGTAAAACCAATCAAGTGCTGTGCCTGTTAGCCCCCCAGTTACCTAGCCTCTTTATCAATATAGAGTGGTCAATGGTATCGAACGCTGAACTGAGGTCGAGCAGCACCAGCACACTACAGTCACGCCTGTATGAGAACATTAAAATATCATTTGCAACTCATTGGAAAGCGGTTTCAGTGGAGTGCCCCTTCCTAAACCCAGAGTGAAACTTATAGTAGATGGTATGCATTTCTAGTACATCAGTGAGTTGCTTAGACACCGCTTTCTCCAGAATTTTCCTCAGAAATGGAAATTTGGAAATGGGCCTGTAATTTTTGAGCATAGCAAGCTCAAGGTTAGACTTTTTAAAAATGAGCTGAATGTTGGCATGCTTAAAATAGGAATGGACAGAGCCTGACATTAATGATGAATTAACAATAGCTAATACGGCCAGGCCAATCATTGGCAAGACTTTTACTAATAATGGTGTTGGAATAACATCCAGAGGACTAGAGGATAGCTGCATTTTATTAATCAGGTCTAACAATTCCGTTTGGCTGATGGGTTGATGGGGGTCCAGGAGAGAAGAGGGCAGAGGGGGGCTGGTGATAGACTGGCCAGTCCCTGTATTGGCTGCTTCAGGACTGCACAGAGACTGCAGCTTCTCTGCTGCCTTGTAGAAGCACAGAATCCCGGCCTGAGGACAGTGTTTTTACCTTCAGTCTCAGATGTGTGAAGGTGAGCAGACGCTGGAATGTGTGCCGCTCTGAAGACAGGGATGGAAGAGCTTACTGTGAGATCTGTCTGCCCCCAGTGACCCAGATTTAAAGGCCTTTAATTCCTACACTCCTCTCTCCAGATGGGCGATGTCCTGAAGATGCATCAGACAGCCGTCGTGATAAATTAGTTGGAATATAGAGGAATTACAGCCTTTTATACTTATGTCTCTGTTCAAATACTTATGGACCTCAGTGTATGCAGCAGGGCCTTCTCAAAGGTTTATATAGACACTGCCTGTCCCTGCCCATGAGTAACGAGCCAATGGGATCGCTCTCGAGATAATTACCCTTGGCAGTAGGGAAGGGGGGGAGCGATTAGCCCTCTCAGGACAGATGGCGTATATGGTCAAGACTCAGCACTGCGTCTGTCCCGCTTTGTCTCCAGAGTCACAAGTGCTGGTCCACTCTCAGGGAGAGCAGGGCTCACCAGAACACAAGAGACTGGGCCCACGGATCGGATCAAGACAGGAGTTGGAAGTGCTGCCCATTGGACAGCCCACGCAGGGCACGGGTGAGTGTGTATTGTAGGTTAGGGGTGAAGGAGTGTGTTTCAAGGGTTAGGGGTGTGTGTGTATCACTGGTCAGGGGTGAGTGTGTATCACTGGTCAGGGGTGAGTGTGTATCACTGGTCAGGGGTGAGTGTGTATCACAGGTTAGGGGTGAGTGTGTATCACTGGTCAGGGGTGAGTGTGTATCTCTGGTTCGAGGTGTGTGTGTATCACTGGTCAGGGGTGAGTGTGTATCACAGGTCAGGGGTGAGTGTGTATCTCTGGTCAGGGGTGAGTGTGTATCGCAGGTCAGGGGCGAGTGTGTATCACAGGTTAGGGGTGAGTGTGTGTCACTGGTCAGGGGTGAGTGTGTATCGCAGGTCAGGGGCGAGTGTGTATCGCAGGTCAGGGGTGAGTGTGTATCGCAGGTCAGGGGTGAGTGTGTATTGCAGGTTAGGGTTGGGTGTGTATCACAGGTTAGGGGTGAGTGTGTATCACTGGTCAGGGGTGAGTGTGTATCACAGGTTAGGGGTAAGTGTGTATCACTGGTCAGGGGTGAGTGTGTATCACAGGTTAGGGGTAAGTGTGTATCACAGGTTAGGGGTGAGTGTGTATCGCAGGTCAGGGGTGAGTGTGTATCACTGGTCAGGGGTGAGTGTGTATGGCAGGTCAGGGGTGAGTGTGTATCGCAGGTCAGGGGTGAGTGTGTATCACAGGTTAGGGGTGAGTGTGTATCACAGGTTAGGGGTGAGTGTGTATCACAGGTTAGGGGTAAGTGTGTATCACTGGTCAGGGGTGAGTGTGTATCACAGGTTAGGGGTGAGTGTGTATCGCAGGTCAGGGGTGAGTGTGTATCACTGGTCAGGGGTGAGTGTGTATCGCAGGTCAGGGGTGAGTGTGTATCGCAGGTTAGGGTTGGGTGTGTATCACAGGTCATGACTACTGCTTACTGAAAACAAGAAGTTCTTTATTCTCAAACACTGATTTTGATTCCACGATTCAAAGGGCTGAGATTGGAAGCTGCTTTTCTGTGCTAATGTGGATTATTTGTACTGCAGTCGCTCTGCAGTTGCTTAGTTCAAATGATAATACTGTGGTGGCTATGAGAGGCGCCATTCCTGTTTGTGCTCAGAATTACAGCTGTCTCTAGTGCACGTCTGTCTTCTCATCTCCTGTGTCCCCTGGTCTGTCGTCTGTCTCTCTGGTTCCAGAGCAGCAGACCTGCAGCGGTAGCGGAATGAGGCCAAAAAGATTCATGTTTGAAAACCCCAGTGAGGGCCTGTGGGTACTCCTGCTGCTGTTGAGTGCCCCCTGGTGGGCCGATCCCACGAGCGTCCCCACCGTGTCCCACGATTTCACTGCGTACCGCATGCAGCAGTACAACCTGCAGCAGGAGAAACACGGTACGGCAGGTCAGGGCCCCAAGGCATGCTGGGAAATTATGGAGCAATGTCACCCAGTGACTTTCTGTGGGTTTTGTGAAAAGCATTAGGAGGCAGATGGAGATGTGTCTATCCAAGAGCTTCTCAAACCCTTTTCCAGTGGCCTGTTGGCCAGTGGGTTTCATTACAATAGAAATTCGGCACACCTGAAGCCCTGCTCAAGCTGTTGAATGAGGTGTGTTTTGGTCAGATTTGGACCATTGGAAATCTCCAAGAACAGGGTTTGGGCAGCCCTTAGTTAAAGCATTATTTCTTCAACTGCACATTGGGACCCAAAAATAGTCGCAGTATAGTATGAGTCATGTCAGTGTACAGTTAGTTTGTTGTCCCTCTCCTGTACAGCTGATATGTGCATATTTTTTGGGTTTGTGAGAGGTAGTAAATTGAGTTAAATTGTCAAAAATGATTTCCAACCTGGGAGCAAAATTAATTAACAATATAACGGTGAAGGTGCCTGATTTATGTTGAAATTTTAACTGAAATAATTCCACTCAGATGCAGGAATGCTTGGGAAAAATTACACCCTCAATTCCACAAGTATTGAGAGAGTATGGAAAATAAAAATTAAAAAGAAATATGCGCTAATTCTGTAAAATTGGTAAATTCCCTTTTGTCTGTATTTAGTTGACAACAGCACTGAAAAACATATAAAGTTTCATCCTATGAACTGTTTTTATTTTTGTAAATATTCAAAAATTTTTAGTCGAATGTCTGCAACACATTCCAAAATGAATGGGACCGGCAAATTGAAAAACTAGAGACGTGGTGGGATTTTTGCAAAATCAGGCATGTAGAGCCGGATAACGTAATAATAATTTACCAATAATGTAATGCCTCCCAATATTGTAATAAAAAAACCCCTCTCAACTCGATTTTAAATGCAATAAAGCCGGATAACGTAATAATTGCCCAATAATGTAATAAAGTGTCCTTACCAATAACGTAACAACATTTCTACTGATAACGTAATAATTCTTACATTAATGGGAAATTATTACGGAACGCTAATGTATTTATATTTTGGGACAATACTGGTTTTCCTAACAGGTCGATATTTTCAAATGGGCATTGTCATAATTTACTGCATCAATGGAGCTCTGTATCAATAGTCTAAATGAAGTCCATTTTTGAACTTTTCATATCAGAACATTATACCACTTTACTAGGATTATCTACCCACATATAATTCACAGAGCATTTGCAGAATTTCAGGAGGTTACACTGTGATGGTCAGCAACTCAGTGATGGACTTTGTGTGTCTCTTTGCATTTGTTGAGTTTTATACCATATGTACCGTATTGGCCCGAATATAAGACGGCCCTCATTTTTTAGGACTTGTTTCTGGGAAAAATAATTTTTTTATATATAAAGGTAATTTTATTTAAAAATAGCAATTCAAGCATAAAGAAAACTCAGTTTTTTAACATCATGTTTAACATTTCATTGTTTTTGAAAGGAACGGGCTTAGACTCTATATGCAGTTCAGCATCGGCAGGGCGTTTATTAGGGTTAACACAGCTCATGGTCAAATACAGAAACAGATCGATAGCCAGGCAAACAGGGTAATGCAGAATAATCGGAATCAGGGGACAAGCAGAAATAGTCGGTAACCAGGAAATCAATCTGCACAAAGACAGTAACAATAAGGGTAGAGCTAAGGGAATGGAAGGGGAAGGAAAAAGGGAGTTGGATGGGATAAGGGAGAAACACAGGAGAAACTAAACAGATGGGTACAAAATGGGAATAAGGGAGAACAGAGGACTAATCAATCAATCCGCAACCACACAACATAATACAAACAATCAATAACGAGACTTACGGGAGAATCACAAGAAACGAGCAATCAACAATTGAAACAAGAAAAGCGCAGAAACGAGACTTAACCAATGCGAGCTATGGGAAGAAACGAGTCGACAAGAAGCTGGGAAAAAGTGGGCCTTTTAAACACAAACTAATTAAGTGGAATCCCAGCTAAACACAGGACAGCTGTAGAGAGAGGTGGAGCTAGAAAAGCAAGGAAGGTGATAGGAGAGAGAGAGGAAAAGGGTGGAGTTCTAACTCTCATCTACAAAACCCAAAACCAGTGAAGTTGGCAGGTTGTGTAAATCGTAAATAAAAACAGAATACAATGATTTGCAAATCCTTTTCAACCTATGTTCAATTGAAACACTGCAAAGACAAGTTACTTAATGTTCGAACAGGTAAACTTTGTAATTTTTTGCAAGTATTGGCTCATTTGGAATTTGATGCCTGCAACATGTTTCAAAAAAGCTGGCACAAGTGGCAAAAAAGACTGAGAGAGTTGAGGAATGCTCATCAAACACTTATTTGGAACATCCCACAGGTGAACGGGCTAATTGGGAACAGGTGGGTGCCATGATTGGGTATAAAAGCAGCTTCCCTGAAAACAAGGATGGGGCGAGGGTCACCACTTAGTGAACAAATGCGTGAGCTGATTGTCGAACAGTTTAAAAACAACATTTCTCAACGAGCTATTGCAAGAAATTTTGGGATTTCATCATCTACGGTCCGTAATATCGTCAAAAGGTTCAGAGAATCTGGAGAAATCACTGCACGTAAGCAACAAGGCTGAAAACCAACATTGAATGCCCGTGACCTTCGATCCCTCAGGCGGTACTGCATCAAAAACCGACATCAGTGTGTAAAGGACATCACCACATGGGCTCAGGAACACTTCAGAAAACCACTGTCAGTAACTACAGTTCGTCGCTTCATCTGCAAGTGCAAGTTACAACTCTACAATGCAAAGCGAAAGCCATTTATCAACAGCACCCAGAAACGCCGCCGGCTTCGCTGGGCCCAAGCTCATCTAAGATGGACTGATGCAAAGTGGAGAAGTGTTCTGTGGTCTGACGAGTCCACATTTCAAATTGTTTTTGGAAACTGAGGACGTCGTGTCCTCTGGACCAAAGAGGAAAAGAACCATCCGGACTGTTATAGGCGCAAAGTTCAAAAGCCAGCATCTGTGATGGTATGGGGTGTATTAGTGCCCAAGGCATGGGCAACTTACACATATGTGAAGGCACCATTAATGCTGAAAGGTACATACAGGTTTTGGAGCAACATATTTTGCCATCCAAGCAACATCTTTTTCATGGACACCCCTGCTTATTTCAGCTAGACAATGCCAAGCCACATTCTGCACGTTTTACAACAGCATGGCTCCGTAGTAAAAGAGTGCGGGTACTAGACTGGCCTGCCTGTAGTCCAGACCTGTCTCCCATTGCAAATGTGTGGCGCATTATGAAGCGTAAAATACGACAACGGAGACCCCGGACTGTTGAACAACTTAAGCTGTACATCAAGCAAGACTGGGAAAGAGTTACACCTGAAAAGCTTCAAAAATTGGTCTCCTCAGTTCCCAAACGTTTACTGAGTGTCGTTAAAAGGAAAGGCGATGTAACACAGTGGTAAAAAGGCCCCTGTGCCAACTTTTTTGCAATCTGTTGCTGCCTTTAAATACTAAGTTAATGATTATTTGCAAAAAAAAAAAAAAAAAGTTTCTCAGTTTGAACATTAAACATCTTGTCTTTGCAGTGTATTCAATTGAATATAAGTTGAAAAGGATTTGCAAATCATTCTATTCTGTTTTTATCTACGATTTACATAACGTGCCAACTTCACTGGTTTTGGGTTTTGATACTAAACACCCATGCCTCACTAAACTACTCTCAGGTGTGGATAGTCAATGAGAACAGTGAGAAAGAAGGAAGAGGAATTACCTCACCGAAATACAGAGAAGAGAGTGTGATGAAAAAGACAAGACACAACGAGACAGAAACGAGAGGAAGTCACTGAAGACTAAAGACAGCGCAATCTTACAGAAACATACATACTCTAAAAGAATAAATATGATAAATAAATAAATAGCAACTAAAAGTACTAAAACATACTAAAAACAAACATACATATCAGCTATTCACAACAGTTTTGATATCTTTTAGGAGTTAAAAGACAAGGTACCAGAATATTGTAGAATATTTAAACTTATATAACAAATCCACCTGGGGAAAAAAGATTGTTCCTCCCTCCTGTGTCACTGCTGTGGTCGTTTACGCTTGTCACTGAATAATGGTTTCACTGTTATGTGGTACATTGGTAATGATATAAAAAGTCTAGAGAAAGAATATAAGAAGATCCAGTTTTTTGGAATATTTACTCTTCCAATGAAATGTGGAGATTGATAATCAAGAACGCTTTTGACCTGGATATGAGCATGTTAGGGGCTATCAAGAGGGTTTCTCAACTATTCAAAGAACTTGCAAGGCAATTCCTTCCATGGATTTATGGGTGATTCCTGTTTTGGACCACGTATTTGGTTTTCTGTTTTCTCAAAATTCAAGTGATTGTATTTCAATATATTTACAGTTTGTTAGAACTGTTCCATACTTAGCTATGAGGAGTGCATGTTGGCCAAGCTCAGGGGCTGAAAATATTGTAATGATGGGATGTTTTTTGTACATTTTTCTCCATACGTTTTCCACCCTGTTAGGGACATGTACATTGTAATCACACAGTTCAAATAATATACAAGTCAAACAATACTGATCTTTTCTTGGGTAGAATATGTCCCTTGTGCTATGATAAAAGTTTCTTTCTTGTAGCATTAACAGTTTATGAAGAGTACGTATCTTGAATATTGGAATCTCTACGTTTTTGGTCCCCATTTTGTTGTCAAGTATGAATAATTTTATTAATCAGAAATAAATTTATATGTATATACATGATATGAACCTCAGTTAACAAAACAACATACCAATATGCCAAATACTTAAAGTTGTGATTAAAATATTTTTTAAAAATCCTCGCCTAACAGGGCGGAATGGAACTTAACAGGGTGGAACTGAGTAGACCTCTCTCAAGTGAGACTCAGATTCACCCTACCATGTAATGTCATATATTATAAAGTACATAGTTGCCCTTGTATTACACTGTAGTTCCATAATAAAACAACACTAATATTACTTCTACTACTACCACTACTAATAATAATTAGGTAACACTTTATTTAAGAGGTTCCCTGAACCAATGTATCTACCTCATTAAGTACTGAGTAAAAGCCTATATGCTAAAATAATATGTATTTACTTTCTTCCTTACCCTGCATAATGCATGTATGATCTAATGCTAGATATTATGTGTGAATACATAGGTTATTACACTTTATTCCATGGTCTGGGTGAATACTTTTTTCTGATTGGCTGGCAGGTATGCATTAAAACCGTGGAACCGCACAGGTAGTTTGGCCACGGTCGTTTCACCTTTCGAAATTCATCCACTTGCCAACTTGTAACTCAAGCAACGTTAAACGTGGTATTCGGCTGGGTACAACGGAAACCTAGCGGCTCATTTATCTCCAGTAAATTTAGCGGCGTCATACAAGTTGCGTCCAGCGGGGCGGTTAACTATAGGTACTCGAGCAATAATGACCGGAAATATTATAGCAGCGAAGTAATCAGGCTTTATTCATTAAACGATTGGAATTTTGTACGGTTAGTTAACGTGTCCACTTCATGTATCAGCAACTGCTGACAGTTCGCTAGCTGCGTGCTATGCCAGCAGACTGACTTCAGCTCGCTGACTGCGGAAACCGTCATAAGTTCATTGTAATTGTGGGTAGCAAGTTTGCCACAGTCTGTATAATCGCACATAATGTTGCGTTATGCATAATCTCCATTTCAGCTGGAATCCGTTATCAAATCAGCTGGTAAACGGATGTAAGCGTGTGCAAAAAAAATCTTTCTCCATGAACGTAAGATGTTTTTTTTTTTTTTTTTAGTGCAAAACTTTCATCAAAATTTCTGAATGCTGCGATTTGATATTGCTGGCAAATGACCATGGCATAAGCGGGATAATCAACTCGAAGGTGAGCATTCCACGGTTTTAATGCACTTCGCAGAGGCAACCACCCTCCGCGTTATTTGCCTCCGCGTCGTGCATTAAAATCGTGGAATGCACACCTTCTCGTTAATTATCCCTTACGTATTTAATGAGGTATAGATACACTGGATCAGGAACCGCATAAAGTGCAAACAATAATAAATGTAATAATAAAAAAACTGTAAAATAAAAGAATATTTTTAATTTTAAAAGGTTTTTTTTTTTCATTATTTATGTTATAGTTTTATTATTATTACTTTAATTATAGGTTACACTATATTTCACGGGTTCCCTGATCCAAAGTATCTAGACCTCATTAAATAGAGTGTAATAACCTATGAATTAATATCTTAATGTAATGTCATATTGAGTAGTGATTATATAAAAATATTGGTTATTTATATCATGAAAAACCAATATTCTTGTAGAATTAATACTTAGTACATTGCATATCCCAAAAAACCCTGTGGGGTTCTACCCTGTTAGGTTCCACCCTGTTGGGCTATGTATGCCTAACGGTTGAAATTTTTAGCCAAGTAAGCCCTAGTTTTTTGAGCTAGCAACATTTAGCTAGCACACACTCTACAGATGAACAGCACTTAAATAACTATTTATCACATGTTTTGAAAATTATTTTATCCAAAAAACATTATCCATAGTATACACTAACAGGGTGGAACTTTAAGGTTTCCTCAAGCAGCCGTGTCATACGAAATTGAGAAAAATAAAGGAGAGAATGACTGTTGGAGCTTAACTCAGTTTTCCACTTGAATTTCCCTCCAAAAACAAATGTTGCATCATCAAGTTAATGACTATAGGGATTTGTAGTCTTCTTTGGGGGGTCAAGAAAGTACTGACTAACAGGGTGGAGAAGGACTGCAGGGACATATTATATAACCACAGAAAATAAATGTAGTTTCACCATTTTTACTTCTTTGTTTAATGTAAGTAGTCCCTTGTCTGTGAAATAAATACAGAATAAGTTTTGATCATTTTAAGTTTTATATTAATTGAAGAAGTTGATTACGTTGCATTGGGGACATGCTGAAATTAACACGTATACCACAGAGAAGGTGCCTTAAAGAGATTAAAAAATAAAAAAAAGTTATTTAACTATGTTGAAGCAATAGAACACACCTAAACACATCATAAAATACAATTTTTATTAGTATTTGTCTAATTTAAAAAAATGATAAGAGCCAGTAAATCACAAGGACATGAATATGTGGCCCAAAACAGGAATCACCCTTATATCAGGGATTCTTTGGCTTCCAATATGGCATTAGACAGAGATGTGGAATGCACTGCAAGTGTGATGCAGTGGTGTGGCGCTTAAGCTGAGAGACCCCTTTTCAAACAATGTAAACTGGATGAGGGCAGGGCTTGTTTTGAGGCATATCCTCGATATGGAAGATACCAAAGAAGGGATATATACCGGAAGAAGAATTTACATGGGGGTTGATGTTATAATGCTGCTTTTTATTACACCTTGCCATTGTAATTACTGACTCAGAAGTCATATTATTTTTTCCTCAAATTTTAAGGAGTTGAATAGGATTCAGAGAAATAGGTCAATCTTAAAGTGAAAGTTTGTTCACACAAGGATTTTTATTTAAATTTAATAGATTAAGTTGTTTCTGTTTATCATTTTCAAAGTTCTGGTTAAATGTGTTTTAATGTTCAAGTGCATACAATTCGTTAATGTAAAAGTACACTGCTCCACTGACAATTTAATGCATTGTGCTTTATTAAGATCCTGACCTCATAAGTCTGAACATCTCAATTTTTGTGGGTCAGTTTCCTGCAGATAAGAAAGAGGCTGTAGTTGTAGATGTTTAAATGCATTCAAAAGCATTTTGTTTGGGGCAGATGTTCTGTTCTCGAGTGAAATTTTGGTATGATATCTTGAAATAAATACCAACCGTTTGGTCAAATTGCAATCTATTGTCCAGTGTCTGAATATCGTTATGAATGTTCTGGAGACATATGCTGATATTATGTACAACAGCATCTCTATTATGTTATTCAGTTTATTGACCTGAAAATCAAGATAAGAGGAAGAGGGAATGGGAGTTATAATTGACAGTATGAAAACGTTGGGGAATGACATGCATTTCAGAATTCTTTTGCTATTTTATTATGAGATAAATACAAAATGCCACACACAGATGTATGATACTTGAACAATAGATTTCTATATGTCATCCAAGAGTTTTGTAGTAAACTGAGTTTGCAGGATGCAATCATTGGGCCCACATTCTGCAAATTTATAAAATACCGATGTGTCCATGTGTAACATAGCCAACCATATCCATCTACCTGAACTCTTTGGTTCTCTCCCATGTGATAAACTCAATGCAAGGTACACACATCACACTGCAGAAGATGCAAACTGGAGTCCAGAAGAGAGATTATTCTCAATTAATATCATAAAGAAGGTAGCGATCTTTGCACTACACAATGGCATTGCCTTTTCAAGACGAGGACCAAATTCAGAGGCGACTGCAATCTGAAGCATGCTCTGTCCATATAACACTGGCCATTATCAACTTCTATTAGACTATTGATACAGAGTTTCATTGATGCAGTAAATTATAGCATTGCCTTTTTGAATATTGAAATATCGAAATGCTTAGAAAACCAGTGCGGTCAGCATTATGCATCATTAGGCTTGTTATTACAATATCGGGAATTGTCACATTATTGGGTGGCAAAAATATGTGCAAAACCCAATAACGTAATAACTTCCCATTAATGTAAGAATTATTACGTTATCAGTAGAAATGTTGTTACGTTATTGGTAAGGACACTTTATTACATTACTGGGCAATTATTACGTTATTCGGCTATATTGCATTTAAGATTGAGTTGAGAGGGGCTTTTTGTTACATTATTGGGAGGTATTACATTATCGGTAAATTATTACATTATCCGGCTCTACAAGACATTTTGATGATTCCACAGCTGAACACATGAGCTGGTAAATAATGATTTGGAACATTCCTCAGGTGTTTAATCTCGTTAGCTGTAATACTAGAATAGAAACCAAAATGGCCGCTGGAGGGAGGACGGTGTTAATGTTCGCCACAGGGTGTCAGAACGCCATCGTGGTTGGCGAGGGTCGCTGGGTGGACGATGTGGGTCTGCACCGGCGCTGTGTGGTGATGAAGCTGTTGGACTTCAGCATGGAGCGGTACCAAGAGGCCCTTCGGCAGAAAGCTGCGGCCCTCCTCATCCTCATCCCAGCCAACATGTCCACCACAGCCCAGGAGCACGTACAGGTGAGCCTGAACCTGTCTGAAATTTACAACACGTATAGGTGAGTCTGCATCAGTCTAACATTAACAACACGTACAGATGAGCCTGCATCAGTCTGACATTAACAACACGTACAGGTTAGTCTGCATCAGTCTGACATTAACAACACGTACAGATGAGCCTGCATCAGTCTGACATTAACAACACGTACAGGTGAGTCTGCATCAGTCTAACATTAACAACAGGTACAGGTGAGCCTGCATCAGTCTGACATTAACAACACGTACAGGTGAGTCTGAATCAGTCTGACATTAACAACACGTACAGGTGAGCCTGCATCAGTCTGACATTAACAACACGTACAGGTGAGTCTGAATCAGTCTGACATTAACAACACGTACAGGTGAGTCTGCATCAGTCTGACATTAACAACACGTACAGGTGAGTCTGCATCAGTATGACATTTACAACACGTACAGGTGAGTCTGAATCAGTCTGACATTTACAACACGTACAGGTGAGTCTGCATCAGTCTGACATTTACAACACGTACAGGTGAGTCTGCATCAGTCTGACATTTACAACACGTACAGGTGAGTCTGCATCAGTCTGACATTTACAACATGTACAGGTGAGCCTGCATAAGTCTGACATTAACAACACGTACAGGTGAGCCTGCATCAGTCTGACATTAACAACACGTACAGGTGAGTCTGCATCAGTCTGACATTAACAACAGGTACAGGTGAGTCTGCATCAGTCTGACATTTACAACACGTACAGGTGAGTCTGCATCAGTCTGACATTTACAACACGTACAGGTGAGTCTGCATCAGTCTGACATTTACAACATGTACAGGTGAGCCTGCATAAGTCTGACATGAACAACACGTACAGGTGAGCCTGCATCAGTCTGACATTAACAACACGTACAGGTGAGTCTGCATCAGTCTAACATTAACAACAGGTACAGGTGAGCCTGCATCAGTCTGACATTAACAACACGTACAGGTGAGTCTGAATCAGTCTGACATTAACAACACGTACAGGTGAGCCTGCATCAGTCTGACATTAACAACACGTACAGGTGAGTCTGAATCAGTCTGACATTAACAACACGTACAGGTGAGTCTGCATCAGTATGACATTAACAACACGTACAGGTGAGTCTGCATCAGTCTGACATTAACAACACGTACAGGTGAGTCTGCATCAGTATGACATTTACAACACGTACAGGTGAGTCTGAATCAGTCTGACATTTACAACACGTACAGGTGAGTCTGCATCAGTCTGACATTTACAACATGTACAGGTGAGCCTGCATAAGTCTGACATTAACAACACGTACAGGTGAGCCTGCATCAGTCTGACATTAACAACACGTACAGGTGAGTCTGCATCAGTCTGACATTAACAACAGGTACAGGTGAGTCTGCATCAGTCTTACATTAACAACACGTACAGGTGAGTCTGCATCAGTCTGACATTTACTATACGTACAGGTGAGTCTGCATCAGTCTGACATTAACAACACGTACAGGTGAGTCTGCATCAGTCTGACATTAACAACACGTACAGGTGAGTCTGCATCAGTCTGACATTAACAACACATACAGGTGAGTCTGAATCAGTCTGACATAAACAACACGTTCAGGTGAGTTTGCATCAGTCTGACATTAACAACACGTACAGGTGAGTCTGAATCAGTCTGACATTAACAACACGTTCAGGTGAGTCTGCATCAGTCTGACATTAACAACACGTACAGGTGAGTCTGAATCAGTCTGACATTAACAACACGTACAGGTGAGTCTGCATCAGTCTGACATTAACAACACGTACAGGTGAGTCTGCATCAGTATGACATTTACAACACGTACAGGTGAGTCTGAATCAGTCTGACATTTACAACATGTACAGGTGAGCCTGAATCAGTCTGACATTAACAACACGTACAGGTGAGTCTGAATCAGTCTTACATTAACAACACGTACAGGTGAGTCTGCATCAGTCTGACATTTACAATACGTACAGGTGAGTCTGAATCAGTCTGACATTAACAACACGTACAGGTGAGTCTGCATCAGTCTGACATTAACAACACGTACAGGTGAGTCTGCATCAGTCTGACATTAACAACACGTACAGGTGAGTCTGCATCAGTCTGACATTAACAACACGTACAGGTGAGTCTGAATCAGTCTGACATTAACAACACGTACAGGTGAGTCTGAATCAGTCTGACATTAACAACACGTACAGGTGAGTCTGCATCAGTCTGACATTTACAACATGTACAGGTGAGTCTGAATCAGTCTGACATTAACAACACGTACTGGTGAGTCTGCATCAGTCTGACATTTACAACACGTACAGGTGAGTCTGAATCAGTCTGACATTTACAACATGTACAGGTGAGTCTGCATCAGTCTGACATTTACAACACGTACAGGTTAGTCTGCATCAGTCTGACATTAACAACACGTACAGGTGAGTCTGCATCAGTCTGATATTAACAACACGTACAGGTGAGTCTGCATCAGTCTGACATTTAGAACACGTACAGGTGAGCCTGAATCAGTCTGACATTAACAACACGTACAGGTTAGTCTGCATCAGTCTGACATTTACAACACGGTCAGGTGAGTCTGAATCAGTCTGACATTTACAACATGTACAGGTGAGCCTGAATCAGTCTGACATTAACAACACGTACAGGTGAGTCTGCATCAGTCTGACATTAACAACACGTACAGGTGAGTCTGAATCAGTCTGACATTTACAACACGAACAGGTGAGTATGCATCAGTCTGACATTTACAACACGTACAGGTGAGTCTGCATCAGTCTGACATTCACAACACGTACAGGTGAGTCTGAATCAGTCTGACATTTACAACACGTACAGGTGAGAATGAATCATCCTGAGATTAACAACACGTACTGATGAGCCTGCATCAGTCTGACATTTACAACACGTACAGATGAGCCTGCATCAGTCTGACATTTACAACATGTACAGATGAGCCTGCATCGAACACAGTACTAAAACTAGGCCTATGCGTCGAAGGCTACAGCTGGGGGTATATCCCTGAACCCCCCCAATCCTCCAATTCCCCAATCCTTGAATAGAGCTTGAATAGACTTTCAATTGAACTTAGTTTCAGGTCAATCTGACAAATGGTTCTGAAGATATGGCCAAAATTTTCTGTCACAAAGCCCCACCTGGTGGCAAAATATTGAACCATACAGGTATGATGTCATCATGTGACACATTGTCATGACCTTGCAGTTGCACATAGTTTCATGTCAATTGCACAAATAGTTCCAAAGATATGGCAAAAATGGTGAAATTTATGTGACAAAGCTCCACCTTGTGTCAAAATTTTGAACCAAACAGGTATAATGTCATCGTGTGACACATTATCAGGTCATGACCTTTCATTTGCACTTGATATGAGGTCAATCGGACAAATATTTCCAGAGATATGATAAAAACAGTGATTTTTTCAGTTTTTGGCCCCTGGTGGCCAATCTAGAAATTGTAAATTGTCCAAAATCGAATCAGTTCTTCTGCTTTATGATACATACTTATATGCAAAACATGGAATTTCTAATTGAAATATTACTGAAGTTATCGTGTTAACACGTAAATCAGTTTTTGGAACTGAATATAAGCTGGTTTGATGACCTGAGGGACTCT
The DNA here is from genome assembly GCA_029721435.1 of Gymnothorax reevesii. Classification (NCBI taxonomy): domain Eukaryota; kingdom Metazoa; phylum Chordata; class Actinopteri; order Anguilliformes; family Muraenidae; genus Gymnothorax; species Gymnothorax reevesii. The sequence continues at coordinate 18,466,101 of CM056583.1, read as the reverse complement.
TGGGGCAGATTGTGGGATAAGAAGATGCACTAATGTATTGTGGCGCAAGACCATGAAGTGCCTTAAAAGCGAAAAGTAAAACTTCAAAATCAATGCGGTATTTGACCGGCAGCCGGCGGAGTGAGGCCAGGCAGGAGTGATCCCTCCTCTTTGTACCAGTAAGAAACCTTGCAGCTGCATTCTGCACAGCTGGTGTTTTTACATTATTTAGGTCCTGGAGGCTGTGAGGCCTGGACCTGTAGCACAGTACCTGCCCCTCTGACGCAGGAAGGCCCGAGCCCTCGGAAACGCAGTTTTTCTTGTTGAAAGCAAACGTAATATGCGTACCTGACAGGCCGTGACTAATCAGTAATTGTTCGTCCTTTCACAATATCACCGGAAGATACTGAACCGCAATGAGTCCCATCTCACACACGTATTTCTCCAGCGATGGATGAGTCACCAGTCTGCTGCGTTTCACACAGCTCAGATCTGCAGCCAGAGGGAGCTGATCGAGTTTTCGCCAAGGGTGAAATTACTTCGCAAAACGACAATTAATCTAGAAGTCGGCGTGACCGTGGAGGCTGGCCGAACATAAGCCATTACTCAGGGCTGTAATTCACGCTTTGGGTAGAAGCGACAGGACACAGCGTGCGGGTGATTCATTGAAAAGCAGAGATTAAAAGGTGTGATGATATTCTGGACAAAGTCCTTTCAGATGCACTTCAGACTCGATCTTAATCACGGCGACAAAGGCTGTGTGTGGCTGCAGCCTCGGACAACCCAGCGGATGTGTTTGCGTGTAAGCTTTTGTGGTACTGATATCTGTGTGTGTGTGTGTGTGTGTGTACGGCATGAGTGTGTTTGTGCAGTACTGATATATGTGTGTGTGTTACACTGATGTGTGTGCACACCATAATCATTTGTGTGTGTGTGTGTGTGTAGGACTGATATGTGTGTGTACCACTAATGTGTGTGTGTGTCTGTGTGTCTGTACATTAGTCATTTTTGTGAGTGTGTGTGTGTGTGTGAACCTTACCAGGAGTGGCTGGCCTACCAAAATTCCTCATAGATGATAGGAGCGCATAGATGACTCATCCAGGAGGTCACAAAAGAACCCAGAACAACATCTGAAGAATTGCAGGCCTCACATGCCTCAGTTAAAGTCAGTGTTCATGATTCAACAATTAGAAAGAGACTGGGCAAAAATGGCATCCATGGGAGAGTTCTAAGGCAAAAACCGCTGCAGACCAAAAAGAACACAAAGGCTCGTCTCACATTTGCCAAAATACATCTAGATGATACCCAAGATTTTTGGGAAAATATTCTGTGGACTGAGGAGACAAAAGTTGAACTTTTTGGAAGGTGTGCGTCCCGTTACATCTGGGTAAAACTAACACAGCATTTCATGAAAAGAACATCATACCATAAGTCAAACATGGTGGTGGTGTTATGGCCCCAATTTCTTATTACAATCTACAACACAACAGCAAGGGATGACAGACACAGTTTTAAAAACTTAAACACATTTAATTAAACACAACAACTAACTAAACTGACCAAGATTGAATAGGGAAAAAAAAGAAATATTTACAGTCCCTTTTTGTGGGGTGGCTTGGTGATGTCCTGGATAACGAAAATGCTCAAACACAGGCAAAGAAATCCACAAAAGAAACGTCACAGGTCTTGAACAGAATGGCAGGTCTGGTCATCTTCTTGCAATTTCTCCTACTACTTTACTGTCTCAATTCTTTTCCTTATATACTCTTTTGCAGACCCCACCCACATTTAGACCTCTTTTTTTAAATTTTCTGAGACTTGCCCCAGACATGTCCAGGACATGTCTAAACATGACTCCAGTCTGAGCTTAACAAAAAAAAGGTAAATACTGCCATCTAGTGGCCTATATTCACATTACACCTCCATTCCAAAAGGGAAAAATTTTGACTCATAAAGGCAAAATTTATCTTTTCAATACAAAATGGTAAAGTGAACACTTGTCTATATATACATATCATACACATTCAAACACGGGATAAGCAATCAGCAATTACATTGTCTGTACCCTTCACATGCTTAATTTCCAAGTCAAACTCCTGTAAAATCAAACTCCAATTCAACAATCTCCGATTCTTGTTTTTCATCTTACTCAAAAACATTAACGGATTGTGGTCAGTGTACACAATCATTAGCTTTTGTCCTGTACAAACATAAACCTCAAAGTGTTGTAAAGAAAGGACCAGAGCCAACAGTTGCTTCTCTATTGTGGAATAGTTCCTTTGGTGTCGATTGAACTTCCTGGAGAAGTATGCCACGGGATGCTCAATGTCATCAGAGTCACTTCTCTGTAGGAGCACAGATCCACAAGCTTGGTCGCTAGCATCGACCGCGATGGAGAACGGTTTGTTGAAGTCAGGAGATTTGAGCACGGGGAAGTGACACAGCAGAGACTTCAGGCGATCGAAGGCTCTCTGGCATGCATCATCCCAGGTGAACTTTACGCCTTTCTTCAGTTGGTTAGTTAGACTGAGAGCAATCTCAGCAAAGTTCTTGCAGAACTTGCGGTAGTACCCGATCATTCCAAGGAAGCGGCGCAAAGCTTTTTTGTTGTCAGGAACTGGAAAGTCCATGATGGCTTGGACTTTAGCATTTATGGGTGCCACCTTACCCTGGCCTATGACGTAGCCAAGATAGGTGACAGTAGCACAACCAAAGTCACTCTTGTTCAGGTTAACAGTCAGGTTAGCCTGGGTCAGGCGCTGGAACAACGTCTCTACATCTTTTAGATGTTCTTCCCAGGAGTCACTCCATGTGATCAGGTCATCGATGTATGCACCCGTGTGTGGCAATCCGGCGATTGTAGACTGTATCATCCTTTGGAACGTGGCTGGGGCATTTTTCATGCCAAAGGGTAGGACTTCATACTGGTACAATCCAGATGGTGTGGCAAAAGCAGAGATGCTCTTGGCCCTCTCAGTTAAAGGCACACACCAATAACCCTTCAATAAATCAATCTTGGTCAGAAACTTTGCTTGCCCTACACTATCAATACAATCATCAATCCTAGGTATTGGAAACACATCAGTTCTAGTTACAGCATTGACTTTGCGATAATCTGTACAGAATCTAGTACTTCCATCAGGTTTTGGAACTAGCACACAGGGTGAACTCCAATCGGAGTTGGAGGGTCTGATAATATCATGTTTTAACATGTACTCAACCTCTTTCTCAGCAATCTTTCTCTTTTCAGGATTCATCCGGTATGGATGCTGTTTTATTGGTTTGGCATCACCAACATCTACATCATGAGAGGCTATAGTAACTCTCTTTGGAACATCAGGAAACAAATCCTCATATTTCTTGATCAACCTTTCAAACTGATCTCTCTGTGAGGGTTCTAAGTGCTGGAGTTTTACATCAAGATTTTGCAACACTTCAGTGTTTGACAATTTACATGAAAGAACTTCAGCTTTAATTCTAGGTTCATCATCTTGATACTCCCCCTCATCTTCACACGTTTCGACCATTGGAGAATCTGAAGTGACAGCTGCAACCCTAGCATTTCTGTCATGATAAGGCTTTAGCATGTTAATGTGACACAATTGTTTTGGTTTTCTCCTATCTGGAGTCTTCACAATGTAATTGAGATCATTGAGTTTTGTCAGAATTTCATAAGGACCATGAAATCTAGCCTGCAATGGATTGGACTGCAAGGGAAACAACACAAGGACCTTGTCTCCTGGTTTAAACTCACGGCTTCTAGCCTTATGATCATACCAAGTTTTCATTTTTCCCTGACTTGATTTCAAGTTCTCTTTGGCAAGGTCACAAGCTGCACGCAATCTTTCCTTGAACTTGCTAACATAGTCTAACAGACTAATGTGCGGCTCTTCCTCTTGCCATTGTTCACTCAATAATAGCAAAGGTCCTCTCACTTCATGACCAAACACTAGCTCAAATGGACTGATTCCAGTAGACTCCTGCACTGCTTCTCTAGCTGCAAACAACAGCAAATGAACCCCTTCATCCCAGTCTTTCTCATGGTCATAACAATAAGTCCTCATCATTGTCTTGAGAGTGGAATGAAACCGCTCTAAGGCACCCTGATTTTCTGGATGATAGGCACTAGAAAGAATCTGTTTTGCACCTAGTTCATACACAACCTGCTGAAACAATCCTGAAGTGAAATTGCTACCTTGGTCTGACTGAATTTCCCTGGGAAGACCAAACAACGTGAAGAACTTTATCAAAGCCTTCGAGATTGCAGTTGCCTTGATGTTACGTAGAGGTATGGCTTCGGGGAATCTGGTAGATGCACACATGATTGTCAACAAGTACTGATTTCCAGATCTAGTCTTGGGTAATGGACCAACGCAATCAACAATGACCCTAGAGAATGGCTCCCCAAATGCTGGGATAGGCTGCAATGGAGCTACAGGTGGGTCTAACTGGTGTTTTCCAACTACCTGACAAGTGTGACAGGTTTTGCAAAAGTTGGAAACGTCTTTCCGAAGCCCAGGCCAAAAGAAGTGTTTCATGATCTTATCAACAGTCTTGTTAACACCAAGATGACCTCCTAAAGGTAAACTATGAGCCATTGTTAAGATCTCATTCCTGTAGACCTTCGGAACAACAATTTGCCTGACCACTGCCCAATCTGCATTGGCAGGGATATCAGGAGGGCGCCACTTCCGCATCAATACACCATCCTTGAGATAATACCCAACTGGAACTGCGTCTATTTCTTTATCAGGAAGGGCTCTCCTCTTTAGTACACAAATTTCAGGATCATTAGTTTGCTCCTCAATCAACCGCTTTCTGGACAGAGACAAGTCTCCAGACACATCAGAATCACCAGACCCATCCGGCTGGCTGAATAGAGAACTGATAAAAGTATCTGATAAGTCCTCAAACGGAGAAACCATAGTAGGCCAATCAGAGTCATGAGGCGAACCACCTGAGTCCTGACTATTCAATGTACTGGACGGCACCACATCATCTTCTTCTTTAGCCTTCTTGGCCATAGCACGAGTCACTGCGCAAGAAGGATACAGAGATAGGTCCTCATCCCCATCTTCAGTGCTCGGCTGTGAAGTAAGATGTACAGGGGGAACTACTTTGCCCCCAGCCAGGTCATTGCCTAGCAACAGAGAAACACCCTTTATAGGTAGACTTGACATAAGTCCCACCTTTACCTGTCCTGTAACTAAATCTGACTTCAAGAATATAGAGCGCAGGGGTACAGATACAGTCCTCCCTTCAATACCTTGTACAAGTATGAAATCCCCTGAAGCGGTCTCATCACGTAACTCCAAAGAGTCCATCAACAAAAGTGATTGAGAAGCTCCGGTATCCCTTAGGATATATATGGGGACAGGAGTAGTATGCTCATTCAGAGCCACAAATCCCTCTGACACAAATGGAAGAAATTCCTCCCTCACAAAGTCAGCTGTATCAGGCTTTTTAGCCTCACAAGAAGCAGGCAATTTAGCAGATCGGTCATCTACTACAGGGGTTTCTAACCTTGTTTTCACAAAGGCATTTGGTTTGGTATCCTTTTCTTTTTCTTTCTTAGCTTTAAGGAACCAACAGTTAGTTGTAACATGACCAGATTTCTTGCAATAACTGCAAACTAGACCACTTTTGTCACTGTCAGCTTTCACACTTTGATCAGACCTGTTACTGGATTTCTGAGCACCATCACCAGATTTGTCTTTGTCTTTGGGTGAGGAATCATGGGTATCACCATAACCCTTTTTCTGAAATTGGGACCATCTATTATTACTGCTAGACTGAAATTTGGACTTATGTGTGAGAACATATTCATCTGCAAATTTGGCAGCTGATTGCAAATTCAGTGCTTGCTTCTCATTAAGGTAGGTCTTAACATCATTCTTAACACAGTTCTTGAATTCTTCAACTAACACCATCTCTTTTAGTGAGTTGAAATCATCCTTGACCTCCATAGAAGCACACCAGCGCTCAAAGCAAACCTCCTTCTCATTAGCAAATTCCACATAAGCCTGATTTTCAGATTTCTTCAAACCTCTGAATTTCTGTCGGTAAGCCTCTGGAACCAACTCATAAGCTCTCAAAATAACCTTTTTGACAACCTCATAATCAGAGGAATCATCTGCAGACAAAGCCGAATAGGCTTGTTGAGCTTTACCCTTGAGGACAGTTTGCAACATCAGAGGCCAGTGTTCCTTTGGCCACTGGCAACTCTTTGCTACCTTTTCAAAACACTGGAAATAGTTGTCAACATCCTTTTCCGAAAATGGAGGCACCAGTTTTACCTCCTGGCTAGCCCGAAATTTATTTTCAGTTTGAATTTTTATTTTTAGTTGCTCCATTTGGAGTCTTTCTTCTCTATCGAATTTCTCTAATTCAAAATCTCTCTGTCTTGCAAATTTTTCTAACTCAAATTCTCTTTGTTTTTCTTTTCCTTCCCTCTCAAATTCTCTTTGTTTCTCTTTTTCTTCCCTTTCAATCTCTAGCATTTTTAATTTAAGTTCCATTTCTATATTTGGATTTTCCACTGGAAACTGTTCCAGATCTCCTGGTGCAAACACATTTTCATCAATGTAATATTCAACTATCTCTCTAGCCAGTCTTGCTTTTCGCATGGCTGGTTTTACCTCTGTCAGCTCCAACTGTCTGCAAATTTCTAGCAGTTCTGTCTTTTTAAAAGACTTCAAAACCCCTACGGTTGGTGATGCCAAGAAATCATCCATTGCTGTTGTCAATATATATGTATTCAATTAAAAAAAAAATCAATTTTACAATTTGAAATGTTAGATTTTTAATAAATGACTCACAAAATGGTCTATCCCGGACCTTGAGCCCCCAATTTGTTATGGCCCCAATTTCTTATTACAATCTACAACACAACAGCAACAGCAAGGGATGACAGACACAGTTTTAAAAACTTAAACACATTTAATTAAACACAACAACTAACTAAACTGACCAAGATTGAATAGGGAAAAAAAAGAAATATTTACAGTCCCTTTTTGTGGGGTGGCTTGGTGATGTCCTGGATAACGAAAATGCTCAAACACAGGCAAAGAAATCCACAAAAGAAACGTCACAGGTCTTGAACAGAATGGCAGGTCTGGTCATCTTCTTGCAATTTCTCCTACTACTTTACTGTCTCAATTCTTTTCCTTATATACTCTTTTGCAGACCCCACCCACATTTAGACCTCTTTTTTTTCATTTTCTGAGACTTGCCCCAGACATGTCCAGGACATGTCTAAACATGACTCCAGTCTGAGCTTAACAAAAAAAAGGCAAATACTGCCATCTAGTGGCCTATATTCACATTACAGTGGTCATGTGATGGTCTGGGGCTGCTTTGCTGCTCCTGGATTTTGACGACTTGTCGTCATTGATGGAACCATAAATTTTGCTCTCTACCGGAAAATCCTGAAGGAGAATGTCTGACCATCAGTTCATGACCTCAAGCTCAAGCGGACTTGGGTTATGCAGCAGGATAATGATCCGAAACACACCAGCAAGTCCACCTCTGAATGGCTTCAAAAACAAAATGAAGGTTTTGGAGTGGCCTAGTCAGAGTCAGACTTAAATCCGATTGAGATGCTGTGGAATGACCTTAAACAGGCTGTTCATGCATGAAAATCCTCCAATGTGGCTGAATTAAAACAATTCTGCAAATAGAAGTGGGCCAAAATTCCTACAACGGGATGTGAAAGACTCATTACCAGTTATCGAAAAAATTTGATTGCAGTTGTTGTCGCAGAGGGTGGCACAACCAGTTATTAGGATGTAGGGAGCAATTACTTTTCACATGGGGCCAGGTAGGTTTGGATAGCTTTTTTCCCTTAATAGTGGAATCATCATTTAAAAACTGCATTTTGTATTTACTCTGGTTATCTTTGTCAAATATGAAAATTTTTTTGATGATCTGAAACATTTAAGTGTGACAAAATGCAAAAAAATAAGAAATCAGGACGCGGACAAATACTTTTTCACGGCACTGTATATGCTTATATATGTGTGTGTGTGTGTGTGTGTGTGTGTGTGTGTGTGTGCGTGTGTGTGCGTGCGTGTGTGTGTGTGTGTGTGTGTGTGTGTGTGTGTGTGTGTGAAAGATGCTGATATGCATTTGTGTGTACAATACTGGGATCATGTCAATCTGAAGGCGCACTGCTCATATATATGAGAAATGACTATTTTTCGTATTCCAGAAAAGTACAATTCACACCGGTGAGAGAAGCTTTGTGTAACGCTAACCTAACCTTAGCCTAACCCTTAGCCCCGGCCTTGAACTAAAGGAACAGCTAAATCTATCCCATGACTTCAACAGCTAATGTCTTATTCTTCATGAGTATTATCAATTCATGCATGCCAGAATTATGCAATTATAAGTGATAAAGAAATGACTTTTTTATTGCCACCCTCTGGTATGTGATTAATTGACATTTCTCACAAATACTTGGAGTTTGCCTTCAAACTGACTTAATCCCAATACTGATATGTTTGTTTGAGCGTGTGTGTCTGTGTGTGTGTACAGTACTGTTATGTAAACTCAGCAACAAAAGTTTCTGTGACACCATTTATGTGTATGTTATAAATGACACGCAAAGATCTCAATGCAATCAATATGTTTATTTAACAGGAGAAACACTGACTTTTCAGTGCCAACGTCACTCAAAACGAAAAATGTCATTTTCATGCGTCATGAAGCACTTGTCTGACGTCTAACCAATTGTGACCTTCACACTTCAATACCGGGTGTGACTTCCTAGTGCCATGATGCAAGCAACGCATCTCCGGCGCATGGACCGAATCAGATGTGCCAGAAATTGCTGTGGGATGTCATTCCAAATCTGACGTAGACGTTGTCGCAATTCCTGGAGTGTAGCTGGCGGGTTATCCAACCGCCGCAAACGTCGATCCATCTCGTCCCAAAGATGCTCGATTGGGGACATGTCTGGAGATCTGGCTGGCTATGGCAGGACATTGACATGTTGTTGCATCAGATACTGCTGTACAATCCTTGCAACGTGTGGTCTGGCGTTATCATGTTGCAGCGTTATTCCGGGACCATGTTGCATCAAAAACGGTACCACCAATGGCCGTAGCACTTCATCGCGATATCTTTGACCTGTCAGATTTACATCAATAACAAGCAAATCTGTTCTGTTTCTAGCCGTGATCCCTCCCCAAATCATGACACTACCACCTCCAAAACGATCAAATTCCTGAACACAGTTGTTGGCGTAACGTTCTCCACGTCGACGGTATACACATAAACGACCATCACATCGGTTAAGCATGAATCTTGATTCATCAGTGAAGTGTACAAGATCCCACTGACGTTGGATCCACCGTCGATGTTGTTGTGCCCACTGTAGACGCAGTCGTCGGTGTTGTACTGTGAGTATTGGACGTCTTGCTGGCCGACGTGGGACAATGCCAAAATGACGGTGACGGCGACGGATTGTCTGTGCAGACAGTCGCCTCAAACCAGGTATCGTTCTTGCAGTTATGGTTGCAGGTTGGAATTGATTTCGGAGATGGGTTGTTCGAATCCAGTTGTCCTGTCTGGGAGTGGTTACTCGTGGACGGCCGCTGCGAGGACGGTCTCTGACATGTCTTGTCTGCTGATGACGCTGCCATAAGTTCCAAATGGTGTTTCGGTGGACATTCAGGCGATGAGCAACTTCCCTCTGCGAGGTTACGGATTCAATCATCCCAATGGCCCTCCACCGATCATTTTCAGACAGTCTTGGCATTTAGAGGGTAGAGTTCCTGATCCGAAATGGCTGTGTTTTCGATAAGTGATGCTTCCGTCGTTCATCAGGCACAATGTGAACATTCCAAAAATTCTCCTCTTTTATTGCCATCCACAAGCATGATTTACGCACATTTTCACGTGCAAAGTCATTTTCTCGCATTTTCATGATTTCCATTTCAATGTTGTGTTTACGTGTACTGTTTCAGTCTGATATCACCATGTATGACAATTTCATAATTGCGTTATGAAAAATAATTAACAATATTGGTGTCACAGAAACTTTTGTTGCTGAGTATATATTCATTTGTGTGTGTGTGTGTGTGTGTGTGTGTGTATACAGTACTGATATGTATATTCATTTGTGTGTGTGTGTGTGTGTGTGTGCGCGTGTGCATGTGCATGTGCGTATGTGCGTGTGTGTGCGTGTGTGTGTGTGGGTGTGTGTGCGTTTGTGCATGTGTGTGTGTGTGTGTGTGTGTGTGCGTTTGTGCGTGTGTGTGTGTGTGTGTGTGTGTGTGCGTGTGCTTTCAGAGCTTCATGATGACTGAGTATCAGGCCCTAAAGCAGGTGACCCTCATGCCTGTGTACGTCGCCCCTGACGACCAGCAGCTTCTCTACATGTATGAGCAGCTCAAAATGGCCGCCACTGCCAGGGGCTCATCTATACTGGTGCGAGGTGAGTCAAAGTGCACTTTACATCTTACTGTAAGGCCTTAAGGCATCGACTGTACGGTAACATGACAGAATTAAAGATCATTCAGCAATTTAATTAAATTTCACGACACTTTTGGAAATGACTGAATTGGGAGCTGAAGCAAAATTGAAAACTGGTTGACCGCTGCCCCAAAAACTCACTCTCTCTCTCTCTCCAGTTTTCTCCAGTATGCTCCTGATGAGTGGGTTCCAATTTACAGTGGGCAGCAGTTCTCCAGTGGAGCCCATCACAGACACGGCCATCATCACACTGGAGGTAGGTCTTTTACTACCACACTCACACACACACGCGCGCGCGCGCGCACTCACACACACACATATGCACCATCCCATACAATCCTCCATATCTCCCAGCCCAGTGGGAAGGTTTGTAATGCAATGGGCCCTTGAATGCTATCACTGCTAAAGGCTATGCTAACACGTTTTGCTAAACACAAAGGAACAATAGCATCATAGCATCATATCAGTAGCTTAACTGCCAGAATTTATACCGTTCAGGCGGTGGGCGATAAATATCTGTTAGATATTTAATTGAATTTTTTTTCAGTGGAAGGCCTTTGGGTGGACAGGAAAATCCCACATTTTCAGGTTCCAAAAGTGAACGGTTTGGTTGCTGGGGCCTCTAGAAGGGTCACCCGCTGGAGGGCCAAAATTCAACTTTTAAGAAAAATAGGTTTTTAATAATAATGATGATAATGCATCAAGTTTATATAGCGCTTTTCTGGACACTCAAAGACGCTTCACAAGGATACATTATTCATTCACTCACACATTCACGCTCTGATGGTGGTAAACTACGTTTCTGTAGCCACAGCTACCATGGGGGAGACTGACGGGAGCGTGGCTGCCAGTACGCGCCTACTACACCCCTCCGACCACCACCAAACATTCACGCACAGCCATACGGGAGTGTTTTTGAGTTGAAATATCTCAGTGCGCCCTCAATAGCCCGGCTTTATTTTCACTGATGTCAATCTGTGTTGGGAGGAGTTCTGGAAAATCATGAAATTTTGGTGTTGAGGGCACCACCTATAGGGGGCGGTTGAAAACACCACTTTGAGCCCAAGTAGCAATTATTGAGGCATTCCTTACCTGCGCCCTCAGTAACCCAAGCTTTTTTATGCCAGATCTGATTCTATAACAGGGCCTTGTACTATTTCACTCTAAATTGGAGTGGGATGCTGAGGGTGCGGAATTATAAGTGGCGCTCAAGTCGGTGAAAATGCAACAATAGGGGTATTCCGCAGCTGTAGTTCTCCATGCGCCCCCTTCAGATTTGAATGAAATCCACTATATGAACCAAAGAGATTGAAGTGAGGTTCAGCTGTATTAACCCCTTTTTGACTATCCCAGTAAGGCAAGGTTTCAAATGTGAATTAGTACAATATATGGTCTGTGGGTTGAATAAAAGAATGAAGGCAACAAGGCCTGATGGGAAGGTGCCCAACGGAAGGTGCACAGGTCTGGCCCTTGGCCAAGGGTTATTTCATTAGCTGCAGGGCCTGAAATAAAATCTGTTCATCCCAGTGAGCAGCAGTGGGACTGCGGCAGGAAAAACGGTACATGTAACTGCACACATGTGGGTGGGCCCAGGACGGGGGTCAGATAGCGCCCTCTGCTGAGCAGAAGGTGTAACTGTACACATGTGGGTGGGCCCAGGACGGCGGTCAGATAGCGCCCTCTGCTGAGCAGAAGGTGGAAAAGGTCATCAAACAGGAGTCACCACATTTTCTCATTCACATCTGTCTGCATCAAGCTGAGTACTGTCAGTTTCACCTGACAATGTGCACAATTTTTACTTTCTAACTCGTGGCTCGTTTCATGTTTTCCGTCGTTATCTCCAAAGAATAACAGACTAGGGGGGAAAACCAAGTGTCTGACGTCATACTTTCACCTGAGTTTTCTCCAAAAAAGTAGGGGTGATGGAGATGATGAGTGATTTATTTTCCTGAAATTGGCATGACAAAAGAGGTAAACATTTTTTTTTTAAACATGAGCGGTGAAGCGTGCAATCCTTCCGGCCCCGCCTCCAATCTTCTAAACACTCCAAAGGAAGTCAGCAGAAGGCCGGACCCTGTCCATTGGTTCAGAAGAGAGCTTTAAATTGCTGATTGCGCCACTAAAAATCATCCATTGGCACTGAATTCAAACTGACGCCTATGCTGCCTTATGTACCATAACAGCACTACATAGACAAGCGTATGGAGGGGTCACGTCCCACCTTTAAGAATGATGGTCAAAAAGGGTTAAAACAGTGGAACCCCAAATCAAACTTTTTGGTGCCCAAAGTGGACATGTAGCGATATCAAACAAAACAGATTTCATTCAGATTCGATGGGGGCACATGAAGATCTACAGCCACCGAATACCCCTATTTTTGCATTTATACCAATTTGAGCGGCACCTACAGTTCTGCGCCCTCAGCATCCCTCTACAATTTCAAGTGGAATAGTACAAGGCACATAATCATAGGCATAGAATCATATCATGCATAAGCAAGCTTGGGCTAATGGCTAACAGCCCACCAAAATTTCATAATTATCCAAAGCTCCTCCTAACAGAGACTGACAAGTGTAAAAAATGAAGCAAGGCTATTGAGGGCGCACTGAGATATTTCAACTCAAAAATCAATTTTTCATAAAAGTTCAATTTTGGCCCTCTGGAGGGTGACCCCTGTCGAGACCATAAAAACCAAACCGTCGACTTCTGGAACCTGACAACCTGGAATTTTCCTGTTTACTAATAGATATTAGACCAGAAGAAATTTCAGGCCATTTCCTATCACACATATCAACCCCTGATAGAAATCCGCCTGACCGTTATAAATTCTGGCAGTTAAGTATTTGATCGTTCCATTAAACACTAAATTTAAAGTCATCAATAAAGTAGCAAATGACCAATGTGTCCCAGCCTCTTGGCATGATGTCGAAGTTTACGAGAGGATGGCTAGATTTGCGTACCAAATGCGAAAACTACAGTAACATTAGTATATTCTTGCCTTGTCTGTCTGTTACACTGGATGAATCAAAAGAATCGCAGCCAAGGCCATGAGCTTATGATTGACGCTGATGATGTGATGTAATGTACACATGACTGTACTCATCATAGTACTGTACGCATCATAATTCCCCCCGCAAAGCCCTGAGTCAGTCCTCTTACACGCAGTATGGATTTAAGTGACCAGGTTTGATGAAGTAAGAAATAAAAATGAATAGAATTAACCCTTAGAGCACTATAGGCAACTATAGTTGCTCAATGATGTACGATATCAAAATCTGATGATGATTGAAAATCTATCATGTGGCAACTTGTTTAAAAGTTGCAGGTTTTCAGCAGCTCAGGATAATTACATTTTTAATTCCTTGAAAATGCATTCAGTGCTCTAAGGGTTGATGGTAATGTTAAAAAAAAATATCTCACTTGTTAAATATCACAAATCCTGGATGAGAAAATCCAATCCCATTTTCGGAAAAGTTGGGACGCTGTGAAGAATGTAAATAAGAACAAAATGCAATGATTTGCAAACCATTTAAACCTTAAATTTAATTGAAAATAATGCAAAGACAATATAACAGTTGTTGAAACTTGGAATTTTTGTTTTTATCTGTTCATTTTTGAAATTTAATTTATTTACATTTTGCAAAGCATACCAACTTTTCTGGGAATGGAGTTATACATTATTTCTAACTATATGGCAACAAATCATGTGATTGCACACCAGTTTGTATTGAGAATGAATGCAGTTTGTGCATAATAAAGTGTTGAATGTGTTGTGCATCAGAAGGGTAGTGGTTTCCTGTTATAGTATTTATGTAGGAAGAATATAAACCCCTGGCCATGATTGGACCTCCTCCCTTACTCACCCGCCCCTACTCGCACCCCATTGGGTGATTTCGAAAAGCCACGCCCTTTCACCTCACATTGCTTTGCATTACAGGGAGTACTTCCTGGAGCAGGCGTGGACCCCCCCACTATTATAATCACCGCCCACTACGACTCCTTCGGGCTCGCCCCTGTGAGTCCACATCTATTATTATTATTATTATCATTATTATTATTATTATTATTATCCAGCCAACCATTATTTCACCTGCTTATTCCTGCTCACAGACATGGGGTGGCTGGAGCCTATCCCAGAATGCATTAGTCCCGTGGCAGGGACACACCCTGCACATTGTTAATCCATCACAGGACACTCTCACCATTCACTCACTCACTTGTTTATGTGCACAATTTAGAGCCTCCACTTAGCTTCACAAGTGTGTCTGTGGATTATCAGAGGGAACAGATGGTCCCAGAGAAAAACCATGTAAACATATGGAGAACATGCGGACTCCACACGGACAGGCCCCAAACCAAACTCAGACCTTCACCCTCCATGCTGTGAGGTGACTGTTTCTCTGAGCCACACTAGTTGCATGATTGCTTTGCTATGACTGACATATCACTTTATTCACCTGGGTTTCTCTTTTCTTTTTTTTTTTGCGATGTTGTGAGGAAAAAAAAATATGAACGGCCCAAACTTTGCTGGAGAATTGCTTCCGGAAGTCGTCAGTCACCAGTGTTACTCTGTCGCCCCCTGCTGGAACGTCGGCTCATGTCATGGTGTCTCACGCATGTGATTAGCCTTGTAGTGGATGTTAGCGTGAGCTGAGATGTCAGTGCAGGGAGAGCGGCGTGGGGACGTGTGCGGTGCCTATCTGATACTGCAGCCAGGTGTGCTGTGGGCTTCATGCTGACTGTGTGGCTGGACACGGTGCTGAAAATCTGCTTATATGTTTAAACTCTGTCAGCAGTTGCTCATTCTTTCGGATCGGTTTTTTAAATCTAGCCAGTACTATACAGTAGGGTGCATCCTTCTGGAAACTTCACTGGCTTCTTGGCGGGCAGTATATTTCCTTCAAGAGAGGACAGATGGGCCTACAGCCAGGGGCCCTTGTGTGGTTGCAGGTCTCTGCACAGAGATATAAGAAAACTAGAGTGGACAATCACATGGTTTTCGTGGCAGCACGCCACCGCCATCTTGTGTATGTATATCGGAGCAGATGTTCAATAGAAAATGCAGTAGAACTGGCCTAAACCATGCTCGAAAATAACGAAAACTCACTCATACGGGACAACAGCTGAAGTTCCGATATCTGTGTAATCTCTTCCGATTAATTACACATCGAATATACCGGATTTAAAAAAAGAATATATTTTTAAAAAAAATTTTTTTGTTTAATTATAATTCCTTATTTGTGTCCATTTTAAGTAAGAAAAGATAAAAAGAACACGGAAAACACGTCTCTAAGTTGTCGACACCCATGTTTAGCCTACTGTTTACATATAACTCATTGGACATTTATACATACCCAAGATGGCGTAGCTATTCTTCCATTTCCGCTTTGGTCCAGCCCACGTCGTCCACTCTAGTTTTCTTATATCTCTGTGAGTCTCTGTACAACCAAGAGCTCATACACCGTTACAGCTGTCAGGGAGCCGTGAGATGGTGCAGCTGAATGAGGTGTTAATGCTCTGTTGGAGTGAAAGCCTGCTCCTGCTGTAATGCAGGACCCCATGTAAGTAGGCAGTAACCGCTGACTTCTCCAAAATGCTTTGTGAAGCATCAGATGACTCATCCCTTTGAATACTTGGAGTCAGGCCTGAGATTCTTGGAAGGAAGACGTGTCACTAAAGAGAATCAGATTTTATCGCCTAAGTTAAATGAAGCAGAATGAATGGGGGTTTTCTGAACACAGTCTTCTCCTCCTGGGATCATATAAATCTAAAGAAATGTGTCTGACTGACACGCCAAGTGAAGCGTTTGATTTATGTGCCAAATGAGACTGCCGTGATATTGCTATTAAAATGCTAGCATTACGAGTGCACAGTGGCACCGGAGGATTTAATATGGCGGGTTTGCCTGATGTTTGTTCGTGTGACGCATCACTCGCGATCTCAGTGATTCAGTGGGGTGCATCAGGCCATGACATCATGTACAGGGCTGTGAAAAAAGTATTTGCCCACTTCCCAATTTCTTCTTTTTTTTGCTTGTTTGTCACAATTAAATGCTTGAGATCATCCTTCTAATTTTAATATAAGACAAAGAAAACATGAGTGAGCACATAATGCGGCTTTTAAATGGTCGTTCCATTTACTGAAAGTAAAGGGTTATTCAAAACCTTTATCACCCTTGTGAAAAAAATAACTGCCCCCCTAAACCAACTGCAATCAAATGTTTGCGATAACTGACAGTGAGTCTATTTCATCTCTGTTGAGGCATTCAGGCCGCTGTTCTTTGCCAAATTGGTTTAATTGGGCCTCATTGGATGGCTTTTGAGCATGTACTCACTGTTTCAGGTCATGCCACTGCATCTCAATCTGATTCAGGACTTTGACTAGGCCACTTCAAAACCTACATTTTATTTCTTTTGAGTCATTCAGAGGTGGACTTACCTGTGTGCTTCGGAAAATTGCCCTGCTGCATAACGCAATTCTCCCTCAGAATTTTCCGGTGGAGAGCAGAATTCATGGTTCCATCAATTATGTCAAGTTGCCCAGGTGGTCCTGAAGCCGCAAAGCAGCCCCAACCCATCACTCTACCACCACATTTGTCTGTTTATATGACGTTCTTGTTTTGAAATGTTGGGCTAATTTATGCAAAATTTAACACCATCTATGTCTTCCAAAAAGTTCATTTTTGACTCATCATTGCTCAGTATATTATCCCAAAAGTCTTGTGGATCACCAAGATGTTTTTTGGCAAATGTGAGACGAGCCTTTGTATTCTTTTTGGCCTGCAGTGTAGTTCGCAACTCTCCCATGGATGCCATTTTTGCCCAGTCTCTTTCTTATTGTTGAATCTAAACACTGACTTTAACTGAGGCTAGTGAGGCCTGCAGTTCTTCAGATGTTAGTCTGGGTTGTTTTGTGACCTCCTGGATGAGTCATCTATGCGCTCCTATCATCTATGAGGAATTTTGGTAGGCCGGCCACTCCTGGTAAGGTTCATCACTGTTACAGTTTTCTCCAATTGTAGATAATGACTCTCACCATGGTTTTCTGGGGTCCTACAACCACAGAATTGGCTTTGCAACCCTTTTCAAGTTGATGGATGAATTTTTTTTAATATTGTGTCATCATGTGCTGCTTTTTTGCCTATTTCACATTACCAGACAGATTTTAGTTAAGTGATTTTTACATTCAAAAACAGGGCTGCAGTACTCATGCCTAGAAATTGAATCCAATTATCAATTAACATTGTTTAATTGGTTGATTTAGTAACTAAAGGGGCAATTATTTTTTTCACATAGGGCCAGGTGGGTTGGATAGCTTTTCTCCTTGAATCAATGAAATAGTCATTTTATAACTCAAATTTTGCATTTACTTAGGTTATCGTTTGTTGGGATTCTGTGTTCTGCCCATGCCTTGTTTAAGTTCTGTACCTGGCCTCGCCATGCTTCTTGATTTTCGTGTTTAGTGGCCACTGCTCGATTCTGACCTTTCTTAGTATTGTGTATTGTGTTCTGGTAATTTTACATTTCCTGGTTTACTATTTTCTTGTCTTGTATTATTCATAGTCTTTGCCTTGTTTATTTTTGCCATGCCTTGCACTTCGTCTACCCTGTCTTGTGTAGGTCTTTGCCCACGGTCCCTTGTCTTGCGTGCCACTCATTCGGGTGATTTATTGGTTTCTGGGTTTTCAATCTTCTTTCATTATCTCGTGTGCTTCCTTCCACTCTCTTTTGCTGTCTACTAACCATACTAACAGTTCGTTGTTTTCGATAATTACTAACCAAGATTAACATTGCATATTTTTACTAACTTATTAACATGCACTCGCGATTGTATGGCTGCACATACTAATTGACTAACGATCTCTCAGCAGTCGTCCAATTCTAGTCTGCGCCTCCTTGCCTATCCCTAATTATCTCTGCTGCAGTTTTCTGTGGATCTCCACTTATACTTTGTGCTTTCCTTTCTTTAATCTATACACTTTAGTACTCCTTAACCGGAGCTGTTGTTTTGTACATAGGATTGTCTTGTGATCCCTGTCTGTGTTTTGGCCTTTGCCAAATTCAAGTAATTAGATTATTCCTCATGTGTCTCTCCTGATTATTGTATCATTGATTGCACCTGTTTCTCCCTGATCATGTGTTCACCC
>CM056583.1:17665000-17795000 GCA_029721435.1 Gymnothorax reevesii | reverse complement strand
GTGCAGGTGCTGAATCACAGAACCACAGAAGTCAATCTCTACAAATGATGACAGTTAGCTTCTCACCAGCCAATAACCACAAATGGGCAGCGCAAGCTTAATGCAGTATTTGCTAAATGAGGAGTGCGACCTTCGCGCTGACTCTGAATACATTAAACCCACAATGTAGAGAGTGTTGGGAAAAACAACAGAATCTAAGTGATAGCAGCTAGCGAAACGACTAACAGCCCTAGAGAAACTCCTTACCTCTCACATGATACAGGGTGTCCCGCAGCATTTTAAACATGGCCACATACAGGGGGTCGCTGAAGGTTCGGTAGTGCAGATCGATGTTGGGATTCGCCTGACGAGAGGAAATACGATGGGTCAGTTAAATGCTTCAGGTGAGCTGGTGGTCCCTGCCCTGGAAAGAAAGGGTTAACGCCGGGATACTCAACTCCTCCTATTAGCCATGTTATTGATTAGTTAACCCTTTGACCGCCGAATACATTTTCAAGGAATTAAAAAGGTAATTATCCTGAGATGTCGAAAACCTATCATGTGGCAACTTGTTTACAAGAGCTCCCCTGAAGGAGCTCTTGTAGACAAGTTGCCACATGATAGGTTTTCAAAAGCATCTGACTTTGATATTTTAAATCATTGGGCAGCTGAAAGGGTTAACATCACTGACAGGCCAGAGATTAAACTCACTTAGAGAGCTTCCATGGTGCAGGGCTCCTGAGTTTCTTGAGCTAACGGACAAACCCAGAGTTTTCCCAGGTAACACCAGCTCTCACCACCCTGTGCTTTGAGATCTACCGTCCTGTGGGTTTCACTGTGATCCAAACATAGCTCACCTGACTCTGCTCATGAGCAGCTCAGAAGGATCGGCAGGTTTTCTGTGAGGTGAGCTTCATTAGGGTTTGAGTGCAAACCTACAGGATGGTAGATCTTCAGGGACAGGGTTGGGCAGCCCTGCATTAGACAGTACATACGCACCTCCTCGAGCTCAGCCATGGTGACGTCCACCATCGTCAGAAACGATTCCGACACAAACTCTTTCACCTACACAGGACAAATACAGACAAATAAGTTATACAACCACTTTTTTCATAAGAGAGTTTACAGGACAGCATATTTAGTGCAAAAGCATGACATCAACTGTAAAACCACGATCAGCAGATAATTACAAATAAAAATAAGCAGAGTCTTTGGAAAACAACAGTGAACTTCAGCAAGGGAAAGCAAAACTTAATAGCCCATTCACAGCCATCACGGCATTTTTAACGCGTATGAAGCGTTTAAAGTCCACTGGGTGCCTCAGTGTTTATAGCTGCACACAGATCTGAAAACAGCCGAATTTTAATGCTCTTCAGTAACCAATGTCCCAGCCCACAGTCAGTTAGGGATAAAACAGAATAGCACAGCCTGCATCTCCCTGAGGAAGCGTTGGGCGTGACCATAGCAACCGAAGACGCACTGACCATGTGCAGCAGGGCCCTCAGTGTCTCCAGCGGGAGAGAGAATTCAGTCCCACTGCCGCCAGCGAAGAGCGGAGACACAGGAAAGCTGGAGCCCACCGTATGGAAGTAATACTCCGGATCCACCGCCGTCTCGTCAGGGAGAAAGGACCCTGCAGACCAAGAGGAGAGTTAGAGGAAAAACGGGATGAGCTGGTATATATGAATGATCATGTGATATGACAGGGGTGGACTGACACACTAGCGCACTCAATGACTGACAGCATGACTGTGTTTGTTACCTTCAAAGAAGTGAGCGGAGGGTTCAGCAGGTGACCCGGGGGGCAGCCCCCCCCTCTCAGGACTGGCCTGTAAAACATTAACCTTCCTGTAATACTGGAGCCGTTACAACATAATACACGAATAAGACATTGACTTTCCTGTAATACTGGAGCTGTTACAACATAATACACATGTAAAACATTAACCTTACTGTAATACTGGAGCCGGTACAACATAATACACATATAAAACATTAACCTTACTGTAATACTGGAGCCGTTACAACATAATACACGTGTAAAACATTAACCTTACTGTAATAATGGAGCGGTTACAACATAATACACGTGTAAAAAATTAACCTTACTGTAATACTGGAGCCGTTACAACATAACACACATATATAACATTAACCTTACTGTAATACTGGATGCATAACAACATAATAAAACATTAAACTTACTGTAATACTGGAGCCGTTATAACATAATACACATATAAAACATTAACTTTACTGTAATACTGGAGCCGTTACAACATAATACACGTGTAAAACATTAACCTTACTGTAATACTGGAGTCGTTACAACATCATACACGTGTGAAACATTAGCCTTGCTGTAATACTGGAGTCGTTACAACATCATACACGTGTGAAACATTAGCCTTGCTGTAATACTGGAGTCGTTACAACATAAAACACATGTAAAACATTAGCCTTACTGTAACACTGGAGTCGTTACAACATAACACTCATGTAAAACATTAACCTTACAGTAATACTGGAGTCGCTACAACATAATACTCATGAAAAACATTAACCTTACTGTGATACTGGAGCCGTTACAACATAATACACGTGTAAAACATTAACCTTACTGTAATACTGGTGCCGTTACAACATAATACTCATGTAAAACATTAACCTTACTGTGATACTGGACTCGTTACAACATAATACACGTGAAAAACATTAACCCTACTGTAATACTGGAGCCGTTACAACATAATACACATAGAAAACATGAACTTTTCTGTAATACTGGAGCCGTTACAACATAATACACATATAAAACATTAACCTTTTTGTAATACTGGAATGATTACAACATAATACATGTGTAAACATCAACTTTACTGTAATACTGGGGCCGTTACAACATAAACGTAGAAAACATTAACCTTACTGTAATATTGGAGCCGTTACAACATAATACACATTTAAAACATTAACCTTACTGTAATACTGGAGCAGTTTCAACATAATACACATATAAAACATCAACCTTACTGTAAAACTGGAGTCGTTCCAGCATAATACACATATAAAACATTAACCTTACTGTAATACTGGAATCATTACAACATAATACATGTGTAAACATCAACTTTACTGTAATACTGGGGCCGTTACAACATAAATGTAGAAAACATTAACCTTACTGTAATATTGGAGCCGTTACAACATAATACACATATAAAACATTAACCTTACTGTAAAATTGGAGCCACCAAAACATAATACACATGTAAAACATTAACCTTACTGTAAAACTGGAGCCACCAAAACATAATACACATGTAAAACATTAACCTTACTGTAACACCGGAGTCGTTACAACATAATACACGTAGAAAACATTAACCTTACTGTAATACTGGAGCCGTTACAACATAATACACGTGTAAAACATTAACCTTACTGTAACACTGGAGTCGTTACAACATAATACACGTGTAAAACATTAACCTTACTGTAATACTGGAGCCGTTACAACATAATACACGTGTAAAATATTAATCTTACTGTAATACTGGAGCCGTTAAAACATAATACACATGTAAAACATTAACCTTACTGTAACACCGAAGTCGTTACAACATAATACACGTAGAAAACATTAACCTTACTGTAACACTGGAGTCGTTACAACATAACACACGTGTAAAACATTAACCTTACTGTAATACTGGAGCAGTTACAACATAATATACGTGTAAAATATTAATCTTACTGTAATACTGGAGCCGTTAAAACATAATACACATATAAAACATTAACCTTTTTGTAATACTGGAGCCGTTACAACATAATACACATGTAAAACATCAACCTTACTGTAATACTGGAGCCGTTACAACATAATACACGTATAAAACATTAAACTTACTGTAATACTGGAGCCTTCACAACATAATACATGTGTAAACTTTAACCTTACTGTAATACTGGAGTCGTTACAACATCATACACGTGTGAAACATTAGCCTTGCTGTAATACTGGAGTCGTTACAACATCATACACGTGTGAAACATTAGCCTTGCTGTAATACTGGAGTCGTTACAACATAAAACACATGTAAAACATTAGCCTTACTGTAACACTGGAGTCGTTACAACATAACACTCATGTAAAACATTAACCTTACAGTAATACTGGAGTCGCTACAACATAATACTCATGAAAAACATTAACCTTACTGTGATACTGGAGCCGTTACAACATAATACACGTGTAAAACATTAACCTTACTGTAATACTGGTGCCGTTACAACATAATACTCATGTAAAACATTAACCTTACTGTGATACTGGACTCGTTACAACATAATACACGTGAAAAACATTAACCCTACTGTAATACTGGAGCCGTTACAACATAATACACATAGAAAACATGAACTTTTCTGTAATACTGGAGCCGTTACAACATAATACACATATAAAACATTAACCTTTTTGTAATACTGGAATGAATGCAACATAATACATGTGTAAACATCAACTTTACTGTAATACTGGGGCCGTTACAACATAAACGTAGAAAACATTAACCTTACTGTAATATTGGAGCCGTTACAACATAATACACATTTAAAACATTAACCTTACTGTAATACTGGAGCAGTTTCAACATAATACACATATAAAACATCAACCTTACTGTAAAACTGGAGTCGTTCCAGCATAATACACATATAAAACATTAACCTTACTGTAATACTGGAATCATTACAACATAATACATGTGTAAACATCAAATTTACTGTAATACTGGGGCCGTTACAACATAAATGTAGAAAACATTAACCTTACTGTAATATTGGAGCCGTTACAACATAATACACATATAAAACATTAACCTTACTGTAAAATTGGAGCCACCAAAACATAATACACATGTAAAACATTAACCTTACTGTAAAACTGGAGCCACCAAAACATAATACACATGTAAAACATTAACCTTACTGTAACACCGGAGTCGTTACAACATAATACACGTAGAAAACATTAACCTTACTGTAATACTGGAGCCGTTACAACATAATACACGTGTAAAACATTAACCTTACTGTAACACTGGAGTCGTTACAACATAATACACGTGTAAAACATTAACCTTACTGTAATACTGGAGCCGTTACAACATAATACACGTGTAAAATATTAATCTTACTGTAATACTGGAGCCGTTAAAACATAATACACATGTAAAACATTAACCTTACTGTAACACCGAAGTCGTTACAACATAATACACGTAGAAAACATTAACCTTACTGTAATACTGGAGCCGTTACAACATAATACACGTGTAAAACATTAACCTTACTGTAACACTGGAGTCGTTACAACATAACACACGTGTAAAACATTAACCTTACTGTAATACTGGAGCAGTTACAACATAATATACGTGTAAAATATTAATCTTACTGTAATACTGGAGCCGTTAAAACATAATACACATATAAAACATTAACCTTTTTGTAATACTGGAGCCGTTACAACATAATACACATGTAAAACATCAACCTTACTGTAATACTGGAGCCGTTACAACATAATACACGTATAAAACATTAAACTTACTGTAATACTGGAGCCTTCACAACATAATACATGTGTAAACATTAACCTTACTGTAATACTGGAGCCGATACAACATAATACACATGTAAAACATTAACCTTACTGTAATACTGGAGCCGTTACAACATAACTAGCGTGTAAAAAATTAACCTTACTGTACTGCAGGAGCCGTTACAACATAATACACATACAAAACTTTAATCTTACTGAAATACTGGAGCAGTTATGACATAATACATGTGTAAAACATTAATATTACTGAACTTGCATCCATAATCCCTCCACGAGACTTCATTCCAAGCAAACAGGTTCCCAAATAGAACATACTGCGCCCAAATCTCACCGACTGAGCGAATACTACTGCAGTGGAGTTACAGAACACTTATGCAGTGACTGTTACTCACATCATGAACATGCAGGCGAGAAAAGGTCCTTATGATAACATGAAAATCATATACTAGCATTGTTCACCCTCATAGGTAGAATTTTTAGGCCAATTTATCTCATAGGGTTTGTTTTAAATTTTTTCTGAGTGTTTTTACAGCGTGTATCTTGGTCCTTGACTGTAGTATTTAAACAGCAGGGGTGCTTCAATGGTGATAGATCTTTACTTGTTGGTAAGGGAACATTATAACCCACTTATACCGCATCAGAATATCGCAACACTTCACTGGCCAAAGTAGACCCACAATTACTCTGTGTTTGGGTTAATCTCTTGAGAGGTTTGTTCTAATCCACTCCAGTCTTCAGCATTAGCAGATTACAGCCCCCTTCACGCACTGTCACCACACACAGAGAGGTCTGCCTCTCTCACAACTTTCATAACGAACGCAAATGATTAACCAAGCAGAATTCTGTCCTGCCATCCATGATCAAACTTCCTTCTCATGTGTGTCTTAATGCAACACAAACTCAGACTGAAGGTTCAGATCTGAAATCTAATTACTCTGGAATAATCACATGATTAGCTCATCGTACAGTTAAACGCACTCACAAACACATACACAGTTCACACACACACACACACACACACACACACACACACACTCCTGTTTCCAGTATCACTCAATAGATGCGGTGTTTGTGACACAATACACAGAAGATTAAGATGACATTTTTACATCTGATGCAAACGACAATTTGCTAATTAATCCGGATATAATAAGTCTCCTCGGAGATATTTCACCTCAGCGGAGTAATGCCCACGTTTCACCTGGGTTCCCAACAGCAGAACTTAATGTAACACCTGCACAAATATTAACACCCTGGTAATACCCTATTTTATCCCTTGAGGTAAAAATGTTTCTTGAGACGATCCAGGAGCAGATTTACACGTCTCGTCCACTTAAACAGTTATCCGGAGCCTCAGGCCCATCGCAGCGTAACGTCCCGCAGCCGCTCCGCGACTGAGTAACGGCGCAGGCCTGGTGCCATGTGTGTGTCAGGGACACCGCTGAGGGTGAGAAACACCGCACCGCTACAGGCCGAAACACATCCCACAGACACAGCGCCTTAATTCACCGAACACATCCCTCTTTTGGTTCTGTACTCCAGCGCTTCAGTTTTTTTTGCCTTATTTGCTGTCGTGGGGATTAGGCTGGGCACTTCCTGTTTCGTTTATTTATCCATTTTCTCACTGTAACGCGTGTTTGCGACAGTCTCTCTTTGAAAAGCGCGATACAAATAAAATTGAATTGGATTGAAGTGAAGATGACGATTCAAAAGCGCAGGTTGCCAGTGTTAATTAGAGGATGAACGCCTCAGAAATGACAGTATTTTTTTGTAAACTGTCAACAAAAATTTCAGGTGCATCAAATATATTGAACACAACATGATGGAGAATTAAGTAATGAGTTTTGACATTTGGACATGTATGCTTTGCACGCAGGGACTGCTAGCAGGTACACAGATGTCACCAGACCCCGGGTATCTGCCCTGGCGATTCACAATTCATTCATTCATTCTACACCACTCAAGCTTCCATCCTCCACTATTCACACTTTCATCTGTGAGGCTACCTGTTCTGTAGCGCCACCTGGAGGACCCTTCACTGTTAATGTTCTCCACACCGATGGAAGGGCGCACACTGGGCACGTGTAACTAGGCCTCAGCTTTTAGCGCATCTGCCCAGCATTAGCATTCAAACAGGGAACCTTTCAGTCCTATCGGCCAAGTCATACTGACAGCAATAAATAACATGGCATAACATCGCAAGAGCCTGCATTTCAAGGCACTGAGATCTGAGTGCATTACACCCAAACCGGACCCAGCATGCCTTTCGGGAGCATGTTAATTCTCCATGAGAATGAGATGGCGGTGAGATTGCTCTGGACGTTTTGGCGCTCGGACACTGGACGGTTGAGAATGAGATGGCGGTGAGATTGCTCTGGACGTTTTGGCGCTCGGAGACTGGACGGTTGAGAATGAGATGGCGGTGAGATTGCTCTAGACGTTTTGGCACTCGGAGACTGGACGGCAGCTGTGTGGCAGGACGGCGGTGCTCACCTGCTGTGACATGCTGGAGACACTGGCGGTTTTGGCGCGGAGCGAGTCGCTCTGACACGCCGTCAGCAGCGAGCTGGGCAGGATGGAGCGGAAGTCGTTGAAGGAGCGCCGCCGGATCCCGTCTCCCTCCTCGCCCGCCGCGGTCTGTGGCCTTACCCTCGGGAACAGCTGAGACAGGAGGGCCTCCTCCGGCGTGTTGCTGTAGCGACCGAACGCCCGCGACATTCCCAGCAAACAGGGAACTATGTACCTGCATAGGTATTCTGGGACAAGATGGCCACCGCGGGGTTAAAACTGACCGATTCAATTTATAAAAATAATCATGATATTAATAACCACATTAACCCTTAGAGCACTGAAATATATATTTTTTAAATACACATTTCATTATCTTGTGCTGTTTAAAACCGATCATGTGGCAAGTTGTTCAAAAGAGCTCCCCTGCGGGAGCAAACCCAGAATTCATGTTGAATTCTGAAACTGCAGGGAACTATGGGAACAGGAGGAAAGGGCGGTGACTGTTCTGAATGCGCCCGCCTACAAGTGCATTTAAAAAGAGGAAAAAGACAATGAATAAACACAGCAAAATACTCACCAATCCCAGGGCGATTCATGAAGACAACTAGACAAATGCTGTCGGCAGATGGCAGCAGGGTATTGCACTAAAATTATAGTATTTCCCTCACATACAAAATTCATAATTAGGCCTTGTGGTGGCGCTACTGGACAGGGCACGGTGCCAATAAACTTAACAGCACTCCAGGCACCAGTAATGCTTAAAGCAAATTTTACCCAAATCCCTAAAGAACAGTCTGACTTCTTGCATTTTTGAAAAAGTCAAGTCTGGCCTAAAGGCGATGTCACCGGAACAGTCACACTGACACCACTGATACCCTTTCATGCACTAAGACCTTCACGACTAAGTTAATCTCATTCATATTTGGATTCATTATATTTGGATAGAATAGACTGAATTCGATAGAATATAATAAAACCATGAAAATCAATAGCCACCCTCCTCAATGTAGAAGGGTGTTAGCAGCACATCTGACTGGATTTGCATTAAAACAGTTTGAGTTATTACATTTTTAAGTATGAAAAGTTAAACCTGGAGGTGGCACTAAAAGGATGGACATGCGATCGCCAGCATCACCTCTGTACACCAGGAACAATCATGAGCTCAACGAAACTTCTATCAAAACTGCCCAAGTTACTACATTTAGAAACATTAAATCCGGCTGAGAGGAGGTGCTCATCAGAGCCACCACAGTGAATAACTTCCTCCTCTATGCCTCAAGAACATTTAAAACTGATTTGAAATTACTCCCATTAAGTTATTGAAATTTTCAAAAATTAAAAGATTGGCCAGGTGATGGCGCTACAGCAAAGGTCATAGGGAGACCAACATCAATACCAGCCCTTCTCTACACACCAGACATGATCACAAGAAGTGTGACACGATTCCCATAAAAACTGTTTGCGTAGTTGCATTGGGAAATGTACACTTTGACCAGGTGGTGGCGCCACAGAAAAGGTCACACAAAATGAACGGGTCTGTCCTCTATGCACCAGCAATGTACACAAGAAGATTCACATGATGCCCGTAAAACTGTTCCACATATCGTACCAACACGAAGGACCTTCAGCGGTGCCGTCCAAAATGAATTTACGGTATCCACAAAATCTCAGTTGCTGACAGGGGCATGAACTGCAGTGTTCATACAAGTTATCAAGCCAGTCTGATGCTGCTGAGTCTTTTTGAAACTGAAGGGTTCAGTGCAATCTCTTGATAAATTCCAATCCCCCGTCTAATGGTATTAAACAGAACACACCTCCATCATGTACCAGTGATGTGTACCGGATGACGTTGTTAAGCACATGTAGCCTATTGTTCTTGCATTAATAAAGTAAATAAATATTCAAAACCATCCAGATCTTGATTTCTGAAAAATTGGCACATACAACGTTATTGCTCTGAACCCTTCAATTATCAGGGGAAATATTTAATGACGCAATCACCGAAAGCATAATAAAGTATGGAATTACCTTTTGTACGATGTGGCTATTTATATCGTCTCCCACTGAAGGGAACCGCAAAGGTTTAATTTAACTAAGTGCAATGCGATTATGGCGAGTCACTCAGGAAATCAGCATTGGCCAAATTGGAAGTAGCGGATTGTTCCCATGACGAGGTACCTTTATCGTGACTCTCCGGCGCCTGGCACATCTCCAGCATAACTTGCATCACATCCATTATAGCATCCATGATCTGCGGAGAAATTACAGCGGTGATTAAACCATAAACAGGGCTATTAACATTAATAACCCTCATTCCTGCAATATGAGGTGTGGCGCTTGAAAACACGGATGTGTGATTTTAAAAATATGCACGTGCGCTTGGCAGGCGCACAGCCGCAGGTCCTCCGCAGAACAATCGGAGAGCGACCGGATCAGAGATCACTGAACTGCATAATCATTTATGGGATTTTCGTGGATTAAACCCGAGTGCCAAGCAGCGACCGGGCAACTCTACATCTGCGGGCGCCTCTCCAACCTTTCAGAACGGCAAGAACATCACTTTAGATGTTCCTTATCATTTGCACTATAATTCTTAATTTTGGCCTCACCGTCTTTACGGAATCGACTGTGCTCGGGGCGGGCTGCGGATTACCTGACCCCGCGAGCTTTCGTCCCTCTGCGCCACATCGGACAGTAAAGTGACCAGACAAAAGCTGAAGTTCTCCGCCACAGGGAGGGTGTCTGCGGGGGAAAGAACAGACAAGAACAAAAAACACAAACCAAAACCTCTTACCCCTCGTGAATACACACAGTGGCAAACATAAACTTTAAGAATAAACTCACTGGGCCCAATGAAAGCCGAAGAACACACATGCTATAATAAACTTATGGAAACAATTAAGGTGCTTCTTAATGAATGCGACCGTATAAACGACATGAATATTAAATTCTTCTTTACCCCTGGACTTCCGCTCGGTGTTCTCCTCGATCCATTGAACGCGAGGCAGCCCCTTCAGCAGCGACAGCAGGGACGGCAGGAGTAATTTCTTGTGCTGCAAGATGACAAGCGTCACTGGAGCCCGACTGTGGCCTTTGCGTGACACACTCGCGTCCCCACAACTCCCTTCAGCCCCGCTTAATATTACGCAAACGCACCTGCAATTTAGACTCCAGCAGAAAGATGCCCAGGGCGATCACCGCGTCTCGGCGCCGCTCGTCCAGCTGAAAGACGCCGCGGAAGTCCACCGGACACATGCACTGCAGCTTCCTCACCTGCGACACAACGCGCAGTCAGAGTCAGGCATCTGCACTAGTTCACGACACTTTCCCAAACGTCTATCCGAGGACGTTTTAACAGTTGTCGCTGTTGTTGCGCTGAGGTCTAACGAAATACTGACATCGACAGCAGTAACCGACGCATGATTAATCTTTTTTTCATTAAAGTCGATTGACAGACAGCGATGTCTGAAGGCACCTGACACGTTTGCAGGTCACATCATTCGCGCATTGATTTGCGGAGCGACCGAACTTAATCTAACGAGACCAAGCTGTCAGTGACAGTTCACTGTCAAGGTAACCCAAGCAGCTAAAGTTACCTCAGGCATACCTTACCCCATGGCTAACCTTGCTCAACAATGTGCCATTATGATCTCAAATTAACCACCCGTTCGATTGCAATGCTAAATTGATTAATTTAATGTATACACGCAGCAATGCAGCGCAATGGGAAACGCGTAAAAGCGCAGCAGGAGCGGGACTGTGGTTTTGCGGAAAATGAATGATCTCGGGAATCTTCTCGAACTGAGGTTACAGTCGGTGTTTGACGGGACGGGAAACATAACGAGATGCTCCACGGATCGACCACACGCCTGACCTCTCACCTTCTCCTCAGGTGCTTGCTGTTGTGCTGCCAAAGATCGAGCGAGAGATAAGACAGTGTTAAAATAAAATCTTTTCGTTCCACCCCCTTTGAGCGACATTTTTGATCCTCCATCCGCTTCGCAAAAACAGCGAAGGACAAATCCAATCCGCACGTACGGCGAGTCTGAAGGTCCAATAAGAACATCGTGTTTGGCAATCCTTAAAAGCGATCTCACACTGTTCCCTGGTGAACAGCCAAGGTATACTTGAAAAGAGAATTCATATTAACACGATAATGAGATGACGCGCGCCTTGAAATGATGAAATGCTGCAAAATGGGGAAATATGAGCGAGCTACTTTACCTGATATGATCGATACACCTTAACCAGACAGATCAAAAGTACCTTAGTCTTACAAAGTGCCTTCATCCAGCGACATACAATAACGGTATCCTAATTTTGGATGTAAACATTATAGCTACAATCACATCATGCTATTTAGTTGGACTATGATGCTGTATGCTGTTTTCTTGCAACATTAGTAAGTCATAAATATTACATAAATGGTGATACATCAAATTGTTCATGGGAATGAAAATCGCAGATGTGAAAAGCTGTCTAAATGGCATTCAATGCATCAGCCTAAGCCGACGTCTAATGTCCATTCTCAGCACAGGCTTATGTGATATCACCTGCACTGCCTCCATTATCAGTTTTGATCTGCAGTTCCACACACATCCAGTGGGTGTCAGTACTCTGAGGATATTATTCCTCCAATATACAGGTTCTTTGTTCTGGAGTTAAGTGTGGAATCTGGTATTACAGGAACTCCCTCTCTCAGCTTGGAAGTTTGGCAGCCTTTTCACGATAATCTCTCATTAACGCATGTACGCATGCGCACACTCACTCGAACATATACCAGCACACAGCACACAGCACACAGAACTGCTGGAGCGTCAGGAACTGCACCTCGCAATGTCTGGTTTGGGAACGTGCGACTCTAATCCCGTAGGGTTACGGTTCCCAAAATTTTTGTTCACTTCTTTCAGTCAGCTTGCTTGTAATGTCCTCTGAATGAGGTGACAGGACTCATTAGCCAATCGGGGGCTTAAATAAATCATTTGAGAAGGACCACATTAAAAGCACGATTCTAGGATTGGAGCTGCCCAACCCGAATCGAGATAACAATAGAGAGTGCAAACTACCTGCATGGTGAACTGAACCCAGGCCAGAGGTTTCAGTCTCACAAACAACCACAGCCTCAACGGGGCTGGGCAGCCATTCAAGCGATGCTGTAAAACCATTGGAATGCTGTCACACGTATGAAAGGTGTAGTGATTCTGCCCTGCCTCACCATGCCCATGATCTGCTTTGCCATGCCCATGATCTGTTTGCCATGTTTATATTTGGATTTTTGCCATGTCTGACTATTCTTTGTCATGTGTATTGGGTTTTGGTAATTTAGAGTTCATGCGTTGCCTTAGTTTAATTTTTCCATGTTTTACTTTTTACCATAGCTTTTCTCCGGTCCATGTTTTTGTTTAAACCATTCATTGCACTTTGTCTCCCCCTGTCTGGTCTCTAGTCTTGTCATTGCTCACAGCCCCGGTATTGCGTGCCACACTTACGGGTGATTTAATCGTTTCTGGATTTCAGCCTTCCTTCCAGTCTCTTTTACTTCCTTCGCCTTACTTTTCCATTTTACAAACCAATACTAACAGTTTATTGTTTTCACTAGAGTTACTAATCCAACTAACATTGTATATAATACTAACTTACTAACAAGCACTAGGGATTGTATAGCTGCACTTACTAATTGATTAACAAGCTCTCAGCACTCGCCCTGTTCTAGTCTCCGCCCCTTGTCTCTCCCTAATCTTCTCTGCTGCGTTTCTGTGGATTCTCCACACCTGCTCACGCTGTCCTTTCTCTCATTATCTGTGCACGTTAGAACTCCTTGACCGGAGCCGTATGTCTGTCTGTAGGATTGTCTCTTGATCCCTGTCCGCGTTTTAGCTTTTGCCTATTTTATGTGATTAGTCTCATTTCCAGCACCTGTGTTCTGTGTAGCATGTGATTCCCCTGGAGTTTTAGGAGTCTTTTCACTGCACTTTCTCGTTAGATTGTCTCTCTCGCCTTGTTCTCTCAGTGATTCCTTTCTGACTGGACCGCCTGACTTTTTGATTTTTGGCTTTGTGATTTTGGATTTATTGTTGCATCTCTGTTTTGACCCTTTTCAGCCCGACTTTGAGATCTATGATTGCTGCCCTGGTTACGGTTTGGATTACGCCCACTGGATTTTGGCTTTGCTTCTCTGATATACCTCTGCCTGTGTACCAAACCCATCATTACAAAAGGCCCGCAGAAACCTCACTTCATCCATGATTGCTCCCATTTTTGTTCGCCTGATTAACAATCACATTATTTGCTTGATCTACAGCAATATGAAGCTTATCATTCAGAAATGGTCACGGTCCAGCCTAGGTCAGAATGGGGTCTGATGACAATCCAACAGGTATTTAATTGAAAGCAATTCAGCAGAAAAGGAGCAGAACCCTTGAGGAAGACGTGGGGAAAGAACTGAATCTGGATGCACAGCTCAGCACAGGCATTACAGACAAAGCTGAGGTGTCAATAACAGGCAGGTGAAGTATAAACTTCACCTGCACCAAACCGTTCCACAGCGCAATGGGCTGACTGTCCACAGGAGGGCGTGGCTTCAGGGAAGCACGGTCCAATCCATGATGAACAAAGAAGGACTGAGCTTGTTGGGGTATTATAGAAATAAGTCCTCTCTCTCTTGAGACAAGAAAGACACTGGTCTCTGCTACTTTTTTGTCAGTTATTGATTATGTTGACCTTCTATGCATGCATCTGCACATTGTTTGCAAAAGTTAGGTCGTGTTTATCACAGTGCTTTGAGATTTGTGGCAAATTGTAAAGTCCTTACTCACCATTGTACTATTTTTATCGTGTGTGTGTGTGGCTATTGTAAGAATCTCATTCCTGTGCTAATCTACTCAAGTCGCAAACCCTGCAAATCAGACACATCCGTTGGCCAAATGGTCAGGATCCACTTATCGTAAGTACAATACACTTGGTAATTTCTGACAACAACTAGTCGCACCTACCTGGCATAGCCATCAATTATCGTGTCGCGGCCGGGAGTGAGCAATTGGAGAGCTATTTCATCCAAAGAGACTGCCATCAACTATCTTGTCTAAGTAATTAATGCAATAAAAATGTCTGGCCAACTTCAAAGAGTTTTTCATGTATAAGAAATGTACGTTGGGGAGGCTCGGGGTTCACTTTGACTCCGCTGAACCCAGAGTACGTTAACCGTATTTCTGTTCACTGCCGTTTTTACTGGAAATAAACACCATTTTTCATTCGAAGATTGGATTGTCCCTTCTTTCGTTCTTTTTTTCTTACACTATTTTAGGTAAACCCCCTCTTATATTTGTTGCTGATTGCACTAAAATCTGACTGTAGATATCATTTCAGATCTAGAGATGTGATTTTATCGTCTGTCCCAAGTACACACACTAATTTGGGAATGAAAGCTGTTAAGTTCTCTGCTCCCCTCACCTGGAATAATCTTCAAAAAGATTTGAAACTAAAGGAATTTGTCTTTGTTCGATTTTTAATTTCTTATTAGTACAATGGTGAGAAAATCGGTTGGTTCTTGTCTATGAACCTAGTTATTTAATGTAGTCCACAGTGAAATGAATCTTTTTATGACCATTGGTACTTGAAGTTGTCTATATCTTAGTCTGTACATTGTATGTTTTCTTGTCATGTTGACAGTAACACTTCAAGCTGTAATTTTGGCCAGGTCTCTCTTGAAAAACAGATCAGTCCCATAGAGATCAATCTGGTAAAATATGGGTAAAATAAAACTGTTCCTGACAAACTGGACAAACAGATTGGAAGAGTTAACAAAATCCCAATCCTGAAGCCTGATTAGGTTTGGGAGTTTGTTCATGAAAACTGAACCGACAGACTGACTTCAGCTGGGTTAACTCGAATGCAGTCCCAATCCTGAACCCTGTTAAGGACTAAACGCTTGTCCAAATTAATTAAGTTACGACAAAGGCTTTCAGGAAGTGCTGTCATTAAAGTACACATTTCACTTAACAAAGGTGAAGAACTTTCATTTACTACACTGACTGGGATCTTCACATAAATGCTGATTTACAATCCAGCAACTGACAACACACACCAGAGGACTTAAATACCCATCACACGGCTATCAGAGAATAACCACTTAACAAGATACAGCTGAGGGTGGGGGAGACACACAAGATGTAAACCAATAATTAGAGACATACACTTAACAGACAAGCAAGTCGCTGAATTGAGAAGAGGCACACTCCGCATTCCCGACAGGGTTGCAACAAAAGTGGCAATGAGTGATTGCTTATGTGATATTGGAACTTTGTCATGCATCCTGCCGATTGTGTACCTGAATACAGCCCGTGTTTCAGCACTGTGAATAGTGCACACACTGGATGAAAAGATTTAGTGTGCGCGCTGCATTTACTTCCAAGCCTCTGATTATGCTCATATTTACACCGTGGGAAAGAGGCGGAGC
Source organism: Gymnothorax reevesii (assembly GCA_029721435.1). Lineage (NCBI taxonomy): Eukaryota > Metazoa > Chordata > Actinopteri > Anguilliformes > Muraenidae > Gymnothorax > Gymnothorax reevesii. The sequence continues at coordinate 17,778,423 of CM056583.1, read as the reverse complement.
CTTCCTCCTGTCGCACATTCAGACCAATGACAGAGCCCAGGGCTTTTCCTTTCAAGATCAGACACCTAATCATCTGCTGATTTCACACTGGTTTTACCTGGTGTTCAAACAGTCAGCTGAATGCATGTAGCAGCTTCAGCGAAAGCCTGGTAATATGCGCATCATTCCAGTATTTTATGTTTATATCAAAGTGTTTATAAATTTCCTCATGCAGTGAACTCCATTTACACCAGAAGACATAAGTAACTGTTTTGGATGCGGCCAGTGTTTATCCAGCGTGTAAAATCAGCTGCTTTGATCAAACTCATCAGTGCCAGATCCTACAATTTAATTTCATGATGTTTCAAGGGCAATACTTTTATCTCACAAACTATGAATAATAATGAAACTTTATTCAATTGACATAATTAATACAAGGAAGCAAACAGCTCAAAGTGCTTTCTTAAAATGAAATGACAGCGCACAAAATACAATGCATTCAGAATACAAAAGAACTTTAACATGACAGATGAATGAGAATGAGGGCAGTTTCAGCAGAGTTCATGTTAGATATCTGCGACAAGCCAAAAAATGGGAGGGTAAACAAGCCGATTTGGTCATAAATACTCCTTTGAGTCATAATTTCAATAAACAATTTTACGGAGTAATATTTGTGTCTCATTATATCATAATCTTGTGGTATTTTTACTATCATATATGATCTTAGGACAATGAGCATTGCTTAATCATGAAAATAAATATGCTTCATACTCATTTTTAATAGTAACAAGCAGAAATACAATCTATAGACATTCTCATTAACAGCACAGATAAATGCAACAGACTTATTGTTATTTCCAGATTAATAAAACTGTGAAAAAAGAAAATGCTACACAGACTTTGAATATGCAGGTATTGACACTGCTTCAAGAGCCATGAACGGTGAAGGCCTACAGCCATTCATGTAGTGACAGAACAAATGCTCTATCCAATTTCAGCATGCTGAGTTTATTTAGCATTTTACTCATTGACCAACTCATTTAACTGAGACCTTGCGCAAAGCAAAGTCCTCAGTTTTCACATCCATGAGCCGGGATTAATCACTGCACGACACATCATAACCTTTGCCAGTTCAGACAGACATTTAAATACATTCAGTCTTAATGCTACAAGGACGAGAAAACATACTTAAGTAAAATTAAAAACATAACTTTGAAAGAACTGCCCGTTCTGTTTTCATTCAATTGCACACAGGAAATGCCTCATTTAAATCACATTAAGACACATTCTTGAGAATTTAATTTTCAGGAAATGTCCATAACATAATTAAAACAGGATTTTGTAGTTAATGCTTTTAAGCTGTCAGGTTTGCAAATAAATTCTCCGTAAGTACTAATGTCTGCCCTGTGGGATAATTTGCTCAGATTAGAATGAGGTAGTTTGACTTCCTGAACGCAGTCCATACACTTCTCTTATGGTGACATTGTGCGTGCAGCGGTCAGGTGCAAAGCAGTGATGTATTTCATAGGTCACAGTGTAAGCTCAGGTACAGCGTAAAACACAAAGCGCAGGGAGAGAATGAGAACTTAATTCTGTAACAGCTTCTGCTAAATGAATATGGAACAATATTTCAATAGTTTAACCTAGGAGACTATCGCACAACCCTGTAGGTCTGAATGTAGTTAATCTGAACAAATTTCAGAGTCATTATTTCAAAATGCCCCTGAAATCACTAGGAGGGGTGCAAAAAAATTGCCCTTGTTAAAAAAAAAATCATTGTACATTATGATTTCAGTTATTGCATAAGCTGGATGTTTGTCTTACCTCTATACCTGCTACAAATGTGAGAGTTTATACTATATTTTGCCCTGTTCATCTTGAGAAGCACTTGGATTTTAAGTATTTCCCCCCTTTGAAAAAACTTTTGAAAATTTTGAAAAAAAATTCCAACACTGGAAGAATGTGAGGGTGCAATCTTTTTGCATCACTCAAAATGACAAGGTGTCAGTCCAATAAGAGCTCAACAGTGCCCCCTCTGGTCAACTGGGCGTATGTGATAGTTAGCCCCTGTGCACAGAGAGGGCAGGTATGCTAACACAAGGCTAATCTGCGCACAGCATGAAAGGAGCTGTGTCATGACTACTGCACATGCTCAGAACTTACATCTTAACAAAGTGAATTTCCTTGACTGCAAGCCGTATTCTGATTCCATCCTTCCGTCTTGGGCTTGCCATCGCCAAAAAGCATCATAGAAGAAGAATGCCATCTTCTAATATGATTATTGGTGGTTGGCAAACCAGTTGACATTAGTCATATCCTTTGGCTAAAGTGCTGAAATAGAGCTTTGAATTCTGCAATTTCCAGAGAATACTCTGCAATATACATTGTAAAAATGCCTGAGTAACTAAAATATATAAATACAAAAACGAAATGCAGATTTACAAGGATGGAAGTAGATTTTGACGAACAGTCCAGTGGTTTCACATCCAGAGTTGTGAGCATACCCAGTAATCGTGATACCGCCCCTTTAAGAGCACTTCCATCGCTCCATTCCAACAACAGTCATTTCTGCTGTTTACCACTTCACCCCTCCCTTGATATTACACCAGTCTGTTAGTGTAGCACGACACTACCCCTCCTCTGGGGCAGGTACCCAGTTCACAGCTGATAACCGCCAGCGCTCTAGTTTATTCTGCTCAACTGGGGCTTGACAGGTTGATGGTTAGGGCCCAAAACGGCTAGAGTAAAATCAGTGCTGATTTTGGGCCCTGGAGCAAGGCCCTTGACCCTATACTCCTCCAAGGGGGACTGTCCCTTCTCAGTCTAATCAACTGTAAGTCAGTGTGGATAAAAGGCTTTAGCTTAGCAGCAATAATAAACTAGAGAGCTCGAGACACGATCGCAGAGTTAATTCCGTTAAGTGGGTGTCATCAGTCATCGCCAGCATTTCTGGCCACTGAAGACATGGCTCCGCCCTCCGTCACACTGCCATGTATGCGTTGTCAAAGGCCCGTCTGTGACCCAGGCTCAGGGTCTCCAGCTCGTAGATAGGGTCGAGTGGCGGAGCACGGAGATTAGGGTGGAGCTGCAGTGGGCGTCGTCCCACAGATGCGCTCCGGTGCAGACCATCGCCAGGGCGATGCGGGGGAGGGGCGAGCCCAAGGGGTGTGGTCTGCGAAGGGGGAGGGGCAAGGCTGGGCTCAGAACTCCAGCGATGGAGGCAGAATGGCACCAAAACTGCTGGCCCCTCCGACCTCTGACCTGGAAGCAAAAACACACACAAGCTTAAGGGACAGTTTTAAATTACTGACCGTCCCGCCCTGTGCAAAAAGAGAGACAGAAATCTGAGAATTGACCACATTGGGGGGTAATATGAATTGATCTTATTTAGATTAGTAATGGAAAAGAAAGCCACTAGATGGCAGTATTGACCTTTTTGTTGTTAAGCCCAGTCTGGAGCTGGGTTTGGGCATGTCCTGGGCATGTCTGAGAGGGAAAGTCCCAGAAAATAAAAAAAGTCTAAAAGGTGGGAGGGGGCTGAAAAAGAGAATATAAGGAGAGAAATTGAGAGAGTAAAGTAGTAGGAGAAATTGCAAGGAGAAGGATACATGTGACCAGACCTGTCACTCTGTTCAAGACCTGTGTAGCTTTTGTGGATTTTTGCCTGTGTTGGAGCATTTTCCACACCCAGAACATCCCCAAGCCACCCAACCAAAGGGACTGTAAATTTTTTTTTTTCTTGTTATGTCAATCTTGGTCAGTAGCATAAATTGTAGGTTAGTTGTCAGTTTGTTTAATTAAATCTGTTTAAGTTTTAAGATTTTGTCTGTCATCCCTTGCCGTCTTGTATGTCAAAACAAATTGGGGCCATAACAAATTAAAAATTTTTATTAATGAATCTTATTTTGAAAGTTTCAATGTCAGCACAACAACTAGATAACTCCGCCGCCACAGGGGCCGAGTCGTGCATCTCCCTGATCCCCATGAGAGATCACCTGCAAATTTTTACAGCCGCAATGTTACCATTTTTACTCTTGAGTTGATATGACATTGATATGCATCCCTGTACATGAATGTATATGTGAATGTGGCTCAAAACGAGCAGAAAACTTTAATCTGCAAAAACATTTTTTTCAACAAAATGGCGAAAAGTCGAAAAGCACCCAGAATGGATCTTGAGCTGCCAAATAAACATCTTTGACTCTGCAAATTTGAGAAAAATCCTATAAACTTTGACGCCTCCAGAGCCTGGAGCAGAAAATCTCTGCAGCGGCGGCGGCGGAACTAAACCTCTGTGTCTCCCGACTATCGTCACGGAGATACAAATAGAAGTCCTATCATCAAATGCAAAATGGCCCTTATCGAAATGCACTACAGCCTTTCCTAAGGAAAATGCAATATCTCTCTTATGGAAATGCAATATAGCCCTAAGGGAAATGCAATCCAGGCTTTAGAGAAATGCAATATGGGCCTGAGATAAATGTAATATGACACTTACCGTTATATAATACAGCCCAAAGGCAAATGTTATACAGTCTTTAATAAAATACAATACAACCTTAATAGAAATGCTATAGACTACAGCTGTGCTGGGCCCCTGAGCAGGCCCTTAGCAATAGGGTGACTGGCCCCATCGCCAATCAAACTGTAGAGGCTTTTGGTAAGACGAGAGCGCTGTGTGATGTACAAACCCCATTCCAATGAAGGTGGGACGTTGTGTAAAACATGAATAAAAACAGAATACAATGATTTTCAAATCTGATAAACCCACATTTTATTCACAACAGAACATAGAAAACATATCAGATGTTGAAAGTGAGAGATTTTGCCATTTCATGAAAAATATTGGCTCATTTTGAATTTGATGGCAGCAACAAATCTCAAAAAAGTTGGTACAGAGCCATGTTTACTATTGCGTAGCATCCCCTCTTCTTTTAACAACAGTATGTAAACATCTGGGAAGTGAGGAGACCAAATGCTTGAGTTTTGGAGGAGGGATGTTGTCCCACTCTTGTCTGATGTAGGATTCTAGCTTCAACAGTCCTGGGTCTTCTTAGCCAGATTTTTTGTTTTATAACACGCCAAATGTTTTCTATTGTGAAAGTCTGGACTGCAGGCAGACCATTTCAGCACCCGGACTCTTCTACAGCAAAGACATGCTGTTGTGATGGACGCAGTATGTGGTTTAGCATTGTCTTGCTGAATATGCAAGACCTTCCCTGAAAGAGGTGTTGTTGCAAAACCTCTGTATACTGTTCAGCATTGATAATGCCTGTTCGGCTGTGTGAGCTGTCCGAGCTGTAGGCACTAATGCAGCCCCAGACCATCAGAGGTCCAGGCTTTAGAACTGAGCGCTGATAAGCTGGGTGGTCCCTCTCCCCTTTACCCGCAAGTCCATGGTTTCCAAAAAGAATTTCAAATTTAGATTAATCTGACCACAGAACAGTTTTCCATTCTGCCTCAATCCATTTTAGATGAACTTTGGCCCAGAGAAGACGGCGGCGTTTCTGGCTCGTGTTCACATATGGCTTCTTCTTTGCATGATACAACTTTAGCTTGCATTTGTGGATTGCACGGCGAACTGCATTCACAGACAATGATTTCTGGAAGTGTTCTTGAGTCCATGCAGTGAATCCCAGTGCAGAATTATGCCAGTTTTTAATGCAGTGCTGCCTGAGGGCCCAAAGATCACAAGCATCCAATACTGACCTTCGGCCTTGTCCCTTGAGTGTAGAGATTTCTCCAGATTCTCTGAATCTTTAGATTAAATTATGTACTGTATATGGTGGGATATTCAAACTCTTTGCAATTTTACATTGAAGAACATTTTTCAGAAATTGTTTCACATTTTTGAGACTCAGTTTTTTGCTGATTGGTGAACATCTGCCCATCTTTACTTCTGAGAGACTCTGCCTCTCTAAAATGCTCTTTTCATACCCAGTCATGTAACTGACCTGTTACCAGTGAAACAAATTAGTTGCAAAATGCTCCTCCAAGTGTTTTTTATCAGTACCTTTTACTTTTCCATTTCTCTTGCCCATGTCCCAACTTTTTTGAGATGTATTGCTGCCATCAAATTCAAAATGAGCTAATATTTTTCATGAAATGGTAAAATGTCTCTCTTTTAACATCAGGTATGTTCTATTGTGAATAAAATATGGGTTTATGAGATTTTCAAATCGTTGTATTCTGTTTTTATTTAGATTTTACACAATGTTCCAATTTCATTGGAACTGGGGTTTGTACCTGTAATCATGCGAGGGACACTCTTACCTGAGGAGGCAGAGCCTGCCGCGACGTAGCTGGAGAGGGTGATGCTCTGCGCGGAGGCGCACTCCAGTGGGATGGGGTGCAGGCGATAGTGACTCAGCATGTCCAGCACGGAGGAGAAGTGGAGGTGCTGCACGCGGCACTGTCCCCACTCCGTCAGAGAGAGACACAGGTGCTGCCCAGAAACCACAGAGGAAGAGTTAAAAGGGGGGCAGCGAAGTCACAACATACTCGTGTCCTCTATTTTAAGCATCAGACACCGTGTCTGATGTGAGTCAGGTGAGCAGAGTCAGGTGTGCGGAGTCAGGGTTCGAGCGAGTCGGGTGTGTTGAGTCAGAGTTCGAGTGAGTCAGGTGTGCTGAGTCAGGGTTACAGTGAGTCAGGTGTACGGAGTCAGGTGTGCTGAGTCAAGGTTAGAGTGAGTCAGGTGTGCTGAGTCAGGGTTAGAGTGGGTCAGGTGTGCGGAGTCAGGGTTAGAGTGAGTCAGGTGTGCTGAGTCAGGTGCGCAGAGTAAGCTGTGCGGAGTCACGTGTGCTAAGTCAGGTGTGTTGAGTCAGGGTTAGAGTGAGTCAGGTGTGCTGAGTCAGGGTTAGAGTGAGTCAGGTGTGTGGAGTCAGGGTTAGAGTGAGTCAGGTGTGCTGAGTCAGGGTTAGAGTGAGTCAGGTGTGTGGAGTCAGGGTTAGAGTGAGTCAGGTGTGTGGAGTCAGGGTTAGAGTGAGTCAGGTGTGTGGAGTCAGGGTTAGAGTGAGTCAGGTGTGTGGAGTCAGGGTTAGAGTGAGTCAGGTGTGTGGAGTCAGGGTTAGAGTGAGTCAGGTGTGGTGAGTCAGGGTTAGAGTGAGTCAGGTGTGTGGAGTCAGGGTTACAGTGAGTCAGGTGTGCTGAGTCAGGGTTAGAGTGAGTCAGGTGCGTGGAGTCAGGGTTAGAGTGAGTCAGGTGTGTGGAGTCAGGGTTAGAGTGAGTCAGGTGTGTGGAGTCAGGGTTAGAGTGAGTCAGGTGTGCTGAGTCAGGGTTAGAGTGAGTCAGGTGTGTGGAGTCAGGGTGAGAGTAAGTCAGGGGGGTGGTGTCAGGGTTAGAGTGAGTCAGGTGTGTGGAGTCAGGGTTAGAGTGAGTCTGGTGTGTGGAGTCAGGGTTGGAGTGAGGCAGGTGTGCTGAGTCAGGGTTAGAGTGAGTCAGGTGTGTGGAGTCAGGGTTACAGTGAGTCAGGTGTGCTGAGTCAGGGTTAGAGTGAGTCAGGTGTGTGGAGTGAGGGTTAGAGGGAGGCAGGTGTGTGGAGTCAGGGTTAGAGTGAGTCAGGTGTGTGGAGTCAGGGTTAGAGTGAGTCAGGTGTGTGGAGTCAGGGTTAGAGTGAGTCAGGTGTGAGGAGTCAGGGTTAGAGTGAGTCAGGTGTGCTGAGTCTGGTGTGAAGAGTCAGGACAGGTTGTAGAAGGCCTGTCCAGTTGCCAGTTTTTCCCAACTTGCACCCATTTGCAGACGATTAATGTGTTAATCCTGTCCAAAAATACACATCAGAAGGATGCGCTTTAGGGCCCCTCTCTCCCCGGCTCAAAGCCTTTCAACAGACAGATTCCCAGCTGGGCTGCCCAATGCCCTTACAGATGGCGGAGCTAAAATGATCTGCAGGTCAGCTGAGGACCAGAGAGAAGACAGAATGGGTTTAACACTCCACCTGACCGCACTGAGTCTGAGGAGGGTTATGGCTGCCTGTTGTGAGAAGCCTCCCGCACAAGAACCAACCAATCGCTGCACGCTCATCGTACCTTGGCCTGGCCCAGGAAGTTGAACGTCAGCACGTAGTCCCCTCGCCGCGTCTCACTCTGTCGCACCAGAAAGGCGCCGTGGCCCTCTGCCCCTGAGGCTTGCACCAGCTGAGCCGCTGTCACCCGCGAAATGGCCCCGTGGAACCATGGGTAAGGGGTAAGGAGGTCCTCCATCTTCTGTCGAAGGGAGTGGGCAGGGGCGGGGAGGCGCAGGGACCCTGGGGAGCGAGGAGACCGGAGAAGGAGTGTTTCTGTCTTTTTACTGTTCCTCCGGAGATTATCTGAGATGTGAGCAGGATTATCAGCAGCGATTTTAAAAGTGATCCATGTTTCTGTGACAGATTAAGTCGAGCAGCGGCTTCCACACCTGTCCTCAGATCAGCCACACAGGTCCAGGTGTTTGATGTGTTGCACCTTTGATAAGCCGTGTCAGGTGCGATAGATGTGAAGCACAGCAATTACCTGATAGTGTTGGGGGTCCACAAGCAGATATTTAGCAACAACGAAGGTCGCAAGATCTCAGGATTAGAAGCTAAGGCTCACTGTCCCGCTCCAGGCCTCACCTGCAGTCACGGACTTTGAGCGCCCTCTGCTGGTGAAAGCCAGAGCATCATCTGGTGCAGAAGTGCTCTGCTCTGAGTCCACACTGTCAGGCCTGTGGGAGAGAGGAGCTTCAGTGATGCCTAACTCTGCACGTTTAACTCGGCACATTTAACTTGGCACGTGTAACTCGGAACATTTAACTCATTTGATCAACACACCTGAGTCGGCACGTTTAACTCGCACATTCATTTAATGCAGCACATTTGCAATCACATATTTAGCTCCGCACAATAAGATCAGCACATTTAATTAACACATTTTACTGAGCACATTTAACTTTGAACATTCAATAAACACATTAAAGGGCACGTAACTAACATTTATCCAACACATTTAATCCTAATGTTCAGCTCACGGGTCAGGAGTGCAGGGGGCTGCAGGAGCTTCTCGGTTTCAAAAAGAACTGGATCATTTTCCACCAAAAATGAAAAATAAAGTAATAAACTAGAGGCTCAAGAGAGTCTGAATCGCACACCTGAATCTGTGTGAAAACTACCTCATTCTTAAAATTACAGAAACACAATCTGCTGCAGCATATAAGTACAAGAAAAAGGGCCTTAAATACCAAAAAACATGATTATGAGTCCAACCTCATCCCATAATTTCTCAAAATGGATTTTTAAATTGAAAAGAAATAAATAAATCAGTTTGATTCAAAGGGAAATTCCAGGGGATTCTGATCATCATTTCATGAATCTAATGAGCAAATTGAATGTGATGGTTTACTCAGTTGCCATAGTGAAATACAACAAAAATCATCATATTTGACGTTTTAAGGCGAAAATCTTCTACACTGTACAATTTCAGGGTAATGGAGACTTTTTTCAAGCTTTATTTGCTGATCATTTTAGCAATTAAGTATTTTAGCAAGTTTTTCTCTATCTCTTATAGTTTTCATTATTTAGGCCAAAAAAAGGCAAAATCGTCAAACTTGATATTTCAAGGCCAATAACTTCTACAAAGAGGCATCATATGATTTCCATCCTGTGGAGACTTCTGTAGAGCCTCATCTGCAGATCATTTTGAGGTAACAGCTTTTTGTCTACCCGCTTCATTCCCTGAGATACAGATGAAAATATGTGGTTTTACCCCTAAGTTCTATTTTTAGTAACAGCAGCCATGTTGCTCAGACAGCAGGCATAATCGACACAGTTTTTAAAGTAGACATCCTAAGGATGCTTGTGGCTAATTTTAGTCTGGATCTGTTCAGTAGTTTCGGAGGAGAAGATTTTTGAAAAATGTTAGTGACCGACGACGACGGACGCCAAGCGATGGTAGTAGCACACCTGGACCTTTGATGAAGGTGAGCTAAAAAATGAAGTAAACGCTTTTTTTGTACCAAACATCGCATAAAGGTCAATTGAATACAATTAACAAATTAATTCAATGCAGAATGTTTAGGTCAACAGGTTTCACAAAACATATTTAATCAGAAAACCCAACACAGTTTAACCAAACCTGGTTCACCCAGCACATTTTCCCCGGCAAATCAAACTCAACTCAATAAAATGTTAACTGACCATCAAACTGTGCTAATTATAGAGGAGACTGAATGTCTGCAAAATGTGGAAAAAGGCAAAAATTCTTGTACTATCGACACTATTATGGTTATAAGATGTGAGGCGCGTAGCATGAAATAGTAAGGACACACGCTCAGAAGAAACGTGTGAAAGAGGAGATATATCAAAGGAATAACTTTAGGTCATCACCTGTGCTTCTATCAGTTTGTTCATAAAGTCATTTCACAAAGCTGTATAAGATGTTTTGTTTCAGATTTGTTTGATCAGGAACACATATCAAGAATAAAATTCTGCCCTGTCACGTCTTGAAAACGTGGGCCACATAAATCAGTCACCGAAGCTTCCAGAAAGTTCAGGAGGCGGTGTGATTGTGCGTCGGCTCGGCTCAGCGTCAGCGGGGGCTGGAGTCGTGTTTTGTTTGTGTTTAAGAGGCAGTGAAAGAATAGTGTCTGGGTGTCACTCAGGCAGAAGGAAACCTCCTGGGGCACAAAGGTCCAGGCATGGCCAGGAAACAGGGCCAGGAATTCAGGGAAGTGAAGCAGTATTATTGTTGTGACTCCTGAGAAACACAATGAGCATGGAGCAAATCTGCTAAACACACACACACACACATACAGACACACAAAAACACGTGAAAACACACAAACACATAACAACACATACCGGTACACAAACAAAAACATATTTACACATACATAAAGACACACGCAAACACGCATACACGCATGTATACACACAAGCGCGCACACACACACACACACACACACACGCACAGACATGGGTTTGCATTTTACAGTCAAGCCAAATCCAAGAGTCCAAGTGTAACTGACTATCTTTTGTGATTGAGTATCTCAAGACACTGAGTATCTTGTGTGATTGAGTATCTCAAGACACTGAGGCCCGTATTCAGAAACGACACTCACACTCACCCTCCACTCACCATATAGTGAGTACGATTGAACTGTAACTGGAGTGTGAGAAAGAGATCGACTGACCACTAACCGAGGGTCGGTCCCACTCCCCGCCAATTGCTATTCACAAACGCCACTCGAGCATAACTTACTGCTGTGATCTGTGATTTCTGTCATGTCATGTTTAAGTTTTGTGGCTGGCTATGCCATGTTTTGATTTCAGTGTTTAGTGACCACTGCAATGTCTGACTACTCTTTGGTTTGTGTATTGTGTTTTTGGTAATTTGGTTTTCATGTTTTATTATTTTTTCATGCCTCAGTTATCATGCCATGTTTTCATTTCCTTGTATTGCACTACGTCTACCCTGTCTTGTCTTGTGTAGGTCTTTGCTCACGGTCCCTAGTCTTGCGTGCCACTCATTCGGGTGATTTATTGGTTTCTGGGTTTCAACCTTCTTTCATTATCTCGTGTGCTTCCTTCCTCTCTCTTTTGCTATCTACTAACCGTACTAGCAGTTTATTGTTTTCGATAATTACTAACACTTATTAACATTGTATATTTTTACTAACTTACTAACATGCACTCGGGATTGTATAGCTGCACATACTAATTGACTAACGATCTCTCAGCAGTCGCCCAATTCTAGTCTGCGCCTCCTTGCCTATCCCTGATTATCTCTGCTGCAGCTTCTGTGGATCTCCACTTACACTTTATGCTCTCCTTTTCTTTAAACTATACACTTTAGTACTCCTTAACCGGAGCTGTTGTTTCGTTCATAGGTTTGTCTTGTGATCCCTGTCTGCGTTTTGGCATTTTCCAAATTCATGTAATTAGGTTAATCCTCATGTGTCACTCCTGATTATTGTATCATTGATCGCACCTGTTCTCCCTTGTCATGTGTTCACCCCGGATATGTATTTAAGATGTCTGTTCAAGCACTTCCAGTGTCAGATCATTCTCCCTAATGCCATGTTTCTCGCCTCGATTTCTCAGTGTTCATCTTTCTGACTAGATTGCCCGACTTTCGATTTTTGCCTTTGTGATTTTGGATTATTGTTGCATCTGTGTGTTTTGACCATTTTTCTGCTTAGATGTCTGTTTGCTGCCCTAGTAACGATTCGGATTACGTCCTGTGGATTCTGGCTTGCCTCTGATAGAACTCTTCCTGTGTACCAGACCCATTTCTGTCCGACTACGATTACTGTGATTTCTGCCTTGATTTTTGATACTATTTTTGCCCAACTGGATTTTGACTTTTGGATTGTGGACTCTGTACTGTTGCTTTCTGCCCTGTGGGGGTCACCCCCCCCTTTACCAATAAATCAAGCTCTACTGCACTTCCTGGTTCTCGCGACTGGTTCCTGATCGGCACACTACACTTACAGTAGTGGGCACTGGGTACCACAGCGGTGCGTCGGCTGCTGCTAAGGGACGCTCAATCCCCACCCTTCAGTACTGAATGACCTAAACCTGACGCAGTACACTTTTCTTGATTAGAAAGTTTCTCAGACAAATTGGTAAATCGACAATCGAATTTATTTTTAAAAACGTTGTTATACATTGCTTCACAAAATTGAGGCGTTTCTTTCGCACATAAATGACGACGTAAATATCTGCATGTCTTCATAAATTCTGTGGTCGAGTGGCTCGCGAAAGGCGCAGGACAGTCCGCGAGGCTCACTAAGCAACAAGCTGTGACACGTGCCGGACATTTCCTTCTACATTCAGCGGTTAAGAATGGTGAAAAGAATGGAGTCTCGTGACTTACAGCTACATGAGCCTCGCAGACCAATCCACACGCGCCCCACGAGCCGCTGAGCGCAGAATTTTCCAACCCATTAGTAAAGAAAAGCGCGAGAAATCCGAATGCGTGAGAGTTGACAGATATGCGTCATTCATGAAAACTGGCCACACCTGATAATGTTGAGAGTTTTTGCAATGGTAATTTAAATGAAAAAACAGGTCATGTCCGATCATTATTTTTAAGGGATAGTTTTGCGCTTCCCCTATTGCCAGTTCACCAGTAGCCACTGGTGGGTACACACATGCTATCCTCGAGTTCACCACAGTGCAGTTCGTAAACACTAAAACCAGGTGGTCAGTAAGTTACCGGCATCGTTATCATCATTATAGTTAAAATTTGCATAGTTGCGATTGCGTTGAGCACGTGGCTGTAAATGATCCAGAGTTTCTAATGTTTGTAACCACCTGAAAGCCAAGACAACGAAATACTGACGCAAGTTAGTGTGGCTCAAGGGAGGTGTTCCCTGCACTCAACCCTCACTCAGAAAGAGACGCTATTTTCAGTGTGAGTGAGGTCTCTGAAAGCAAATGAGTGTTAAGGCAACCTCTGACTCATTTAGTATAGCCTGACACTAAGTTTTAGTCCGCACTCACACTCAATTAGTGTGTGTCGTTTCTGAATATGGGCCTGAGTATCTTGTGTGATCGAGTATCTCGAGACACTGAGTATTTTGCGTGATTGAGCATCTCAAGACACTGAATATTTTGTGTGATTGAGTATCTTGAGACACCGAGCATTTTGTGCCATTGAGTAAAATGGTTTTACTGTCCTTAAGCGACCCTGTATACATGAGGGTTTAAAATACCGTGCTAATCGCACTTAAGACCCCTCTGCTGAGTATGTAAGCCCCTGGTGGGCAAAGTAAGAGTCGACGCTGGAATTCGATAGATAAGTGAAGGATCCATAGACGTACCACCCACCCAAAAATGAGAAACCTAGAAGCAAACCTGAAGGCGTGGGAGCGGTAACGTCGTTGAATTTAAAGATCGGCAGCATTTACGATATTTGACCTAGAAAACGGTAAAAAATAGGTCAAATCAAAACCTGTCTCATGTGTGATGGAGGGTGATCCCATGTATCTTCAGTAAATATTTGAGCATCGTAGCTGAAATAATAAGGAAGTTACGGCAATTTAAAATTTTTCACAATAAGCCCCCTAGTGGCCAAACAAAGAGTCGAAAATGGACAGAGTTTGATAGGTTCGTGAAGCACATGTAGATGTACCAGCCACCCAAAAATGAGAAACCTAGAAGCAAACCTGAAGGCGCTAGATAGGTAACGTCGTCGAAGTTAAAGATCGGCAGCATTTACGCTATTTGACCTAGAAAACGGTTAACAGGTGAAATGAAAATCGCGTCTGATATGTGATAAAGGGTGATCCCATGTACCTTCAATAAAATTTGAATATCCTAGGTGAAATAATAAGGAAGTTATGGCAATTTTTCATTTTGCACAATAAGCCCCCCGGTGGCCAAAGTAAGAGCCGAAAATGGGTGGAATTCGATAGGTATGTGAAGGATCCATAGATGTACCACCCACCCAAAAATGTGAATTCTAGAAGCAAACCTGAAGGTGCTAGAGCGGTAACATCATCGATGGACAGACAGAGGGACAGACGGACGGCCAGACAGACGGACGATACAGACGATGACGATATCCTTCGGCCGGCCGACGTGCCGCCGACCAAGGGGTAAAAACCATATTAGATCACTTTATGAATCCTGAAGTGAATTGATCATATAGCATTTCCAGTTTGCACTGTTTATCCAGTGTTTATATACGACGTTGTGTAAACCATGAATAAAAACAGACTGCTATGATTTGCAAATATCATAATCCCACATTTTATTCACAATAGAGCATGTCAGATGTTAAAAGTGAGGCATTTTACCATTTCATGAAAAATTAGGATCATTTTGAATTTGATTGCAGCAACAAGTCTCAAAAACGTTGGGACAGGGGCAACAAAAGGCTGGAAAGAGTAAGTTGTATTAATAAAAAACACCTGGAAGAGCATTTTACAACTAATTAAGTTAATTGGCAACAGGTCAGTAACATGACTGAAAAAGAGCATTTTAGAGAGGAAGAGTCTCTCAGAAGTGAAGATGGGCAGATGTTCACCAACCTGAGAAACTGCGTCTAAAAATCGTGGAACAATTTCAAAAAAATGTTCCTCAATGTAAAATTGCGAAGGCTTTGAATATCCCACCATCTACAGTACATAATATCATCAAAATATTCAGAGAATCAGGAGAAATCTCTGTGCACAAGGGATAAAGCCGAATACTGGATGCTCGTGATCTTCAGGCCCTCAGGCTGCGCTGCATTAAAAACAGATATAATTCTGCACTGGAATTCACTGCATGGACTCAAGAACACTTCCAGAAATCACTGTCTGTGAACACAGTTTTCCGTGCAATATTGAAATGCAGCTAAAGCTGTATCATGCTAAGAAGAAGCCGTATGTGAACACGATCCAGAAACGCCGCCCTCTTCTCTGGGCCGAAGTTCATCTACAATGGACTGAGGCAGAACATGGAAAACTGATCTGTGGTCAGATGGCGTTGCATTAGTGCCTGTGGCGTGAGCAGCTTACACATCTGGAAAGGCATTATCAATAATGAATAGTATATATAGGTTTTACAACAACATATTGCCCCATCAAGACACCATTTTTTTAGGGAAGGTATTGCACATTTCAGCAAGACAATGCTAAACCACATACTGCATCCATCACAACAGCATGGCTTCGCAGTAGAAGAGTCCAGGTGCTAAAATGGCCGGCCTGCAGTCTAGACTTTTCACAAAAGAGTAAACATTTGGTGAATCATAAAATAGAAAATCCGGCAAAGGAGACCCAGGACTGTTGAGCAGCTAGAATCACATGTGACAACAGTGGGACAACATCCCTCTCCCAAAACTTTAGCGACTGGTCTCCTCATTTCCCAAACTTTAACAGACTGTTGGTAAAAGACGAGGGGATGTTTCACAATGGTAAACATTGCTCTGTCCCAACTTTTTTGAGATATGTTGCTCCCATCAAATTAAAATTAATGAACATTTTTCATAACATGGTAAAATGTCTCACTTTCAACATCTGATATGTTGTCTATATTCTACTGTGAATAAAATATGAGTTTATGAGATTTGCACATCATTGTATTCTGTTTTTATTCACGTTTTACACAACGTCCCAACTTCATTGGAGTAGGGGCGAGTATATGTGCGCGCCGCTCACCCAGTGTTCATGTATTTGTTGATTTCTGTGGTCCAGAAGATGACCTGCTGGTCGCTCTCGGTCTCAAATATGAAACTGCCGGGGTAGTGTTTCACCTGCGGTCAGAGAGGGGAGAGACGCACAACTGAAGGGTGTCAGAGAGAGTGTGTGTGTTTTTACGAATGTTTGCGTGTGTGTGTGTGTGTATACGTGTGTGTATGAGTGTAAGCATGTGTACGTGAGTGTGACTGTGGTGGAGGTGTGTGTGCATGCGTGTGCGTGTTTGCGTGTGTGTGTTAGCGTATAAATGCCAACAATTACTTCCTCACAGAGGAAACTAAACAGACTGGCGGTCAGGACCCTGTGGAATATGCTAAAAAACTGAATAACTTTTGTTTGTATCCGGGAATAATTTTACCCCAGAAGTGTGTTTCTAATGTGGGAATAATCTAACATACAATCAAGTGGAAAGACACAGAATATGGGCCGGCGAAATGTAAAAAACAACAGCGCAGATACTGACACTTCCTAACAGTTAAAATAACTTTCTAGCTCAATCAGACATATCCGGTCAGGCGCGCGGGAATACATTTCTGCTCCATACCTTTAAGACAAAGGTGTTCACATTATCAGGCATCTCCAGGCGACTGCAGCGACGGACCTCCGCAATGTCCGAGCACCTGGCCATCAGCCTGGGAGTCAAGCCCTGAAGGAGAGGAGGAATAGATGGCGAGATCGGAACAGTAAATATTTGAAACAGAACATTTTTTCTCCTCCTGACGTTATTTTGAAATGACGTTGGAAACAGGTGAAGCAGACGGATAATTGAAGATCCACAAGTCAGTTATTCCTAAGATCCACACTTCCACAGTGGATGGCCTCCATGTTTCTCGCTCTGTTTATAATTAATTTTATCTAGGATCAGGTACGTGAAATGAAGGAGACAGAAAAACAAGCGATTCAAACAAGCCCAGTAACACAAACAAGTTTTCATCGCAGCCGTTTTACCCTTGAATATGTCATATATGCCCATTCTGGGATACATCTGGGACTCATTCAGGCAATAATCCTCACTGTTTTGCAGGGGGTGCTTCAACAGAAGTAGTTTGGGCCTTGAGAAATGGCTTTGTTTAAAATTGTATGGAGAAAAAATAAATATTAAATTAAAAACATAAAAACTTGACAGCAGACCCTGTTCTCGGTTACGTTATCAGGTTAGAACAGTGTCACAAATGCTTCCTGCGGCCCGAGGTTATCAGTGAGCACTCAGCTTCCTCTTTTTGTGTAATTATCCGGACCCGCCCAGAGCCAGCCCTTCTGCGCCAGAACTCCGCATGGGCACACTGTACCGTATGGGTCAGTACCTTCAGAACTTCTACAGCCAAGTACTGGAAAATTTCTTGGAGAGACACAGTCAAAGATCTCACCATTAAGGTCACCACTTCTGCATTACAGATTTGACTGTTATTTAGCGCCTACTTTTACTCAAAACATGTTAAGGATAAGTGTTAAATACTGAAAAACATTTCAGCGTTGTGGAAAAAAATGAGTTAATATTGTCACAATTGAATACATTGCTAAGTATTCAGTCGCCAATGTTTACAACTCACTGAGATTCCACACCTCAGTGATAACCTACCATGATGTACACCAATCAGCCATAAGATTATGACCACCAGCTCCCCCTTTCGCCGGCAAACTTGCCCTGACCCATCGAGGCATGGACCTCATCAGACCTCTGAAGGTGTGCTGTAGTATCTTGAACCAAGACGTTAGCAGCAGATCCTTAATGTCCACTGAGTTACGAGAGGAGCCTCCTTGGATCGGACTTGTGTCTCCAGCACATGCCACAGATGCTCGACTGAGATCTGGGGAATTCGGAGGCCAAGTCAACCCCATGAACTCACTGTTGTGTTTCTCAATCCATTCCTGAGCCGTTTCTGCAGTGTGACAGGGTGTATTATCCTGCTGAAAGAGGCCACGGCCGTGAGGGAACACCGTTTCTATGAAGGGAGGCACTTGGTCTGCAGCAGCGTTTAGGTAGGTGGTATGTCTCACAGTAACATCCACATGAATGTCAGGACCCAGGTTTCACAGCAGAACGTTACCCAAAGCATCACACTGCCTCCGCTGGCTTGCCTTCTTCCCACAGTGCATCCTGGTGCCATGTCTTCCCCAAGTAAGCGACACAGAGTCACCTGGTCATCCACACGATGCGATAGGAAACGTGATTTGTCAGACCAGGCCACCTTTTTCCATCGCTCTTTGGTCCAGCTCTGTCGGACCCTTCTGCAGCAAACGGTCGACACGGGCTCAGTGCGCTCTCGGCGGTGGACAGGGGTCGGCAGGGGCTCGGTGCGCTCTCGGCGGTGGACAGGGGTCGGCAGGGGCTCGGTGCGCTCTCGTCGGTGGACAGGGGTCGGCAGGGGCTCAGTGCGCTCTCGGCAGTGGACAGGGGTGGGCAGGGGCTCAGTGCGCTCTCGGCGGTGGACAGGGGTCGGCAGGGGGTCGGTGCGCTCTCGGCGGTGGACAGGGGTCGGCAGGGGCTCAGTGCGCTCTCGGCGGTGGACAGGGGTCGGCAGGGGGTCGGTGCACTCTCGGCGGTGGACAGGGGTCGGCAGGAGGTCGGTGCGCTCTCGGGGGGGGCCGGGGGTCGGCCGGGGCTGGGTGCGCCCTCGGCGGTGGACAGGGGTCGGCAGGGGGCCGGTGCGCTCTCGGCGGTGGACAGGGGTCGGCACAGGCTCAGTGCACTCTCAGCGGTGGACAGGGGTTGGCACGGGCTCAGTGCGCTCTCGGCGGTGGACAGGGGGCGGCAGGGGCTCGGTGCGCTCTCGGCGGTGGACAGGGGTCGGCACGGGCTCAGTGCGCTCTCGGCGGTGGACAGGGGTCGGTGCTATCTCGGCGGTGGACAGGGGTCGGCACAGGCTAAGTGCGCTCTCGGCGGTGGACAGGGTCGGCAGGGGCTCAGTGCGCTCTCGGCGGTGGACAGGGGTCGGCACGGGCTCAGTGCACTCACAGCAGTGGACAGGGTCGGCAGGGGCTCAGTGCGCTCTCGGCGGTGGACAGGGTCGGCAGGGGCTCAGTGCGCTCTCGGCGGTGGACGGGGGTCGGCACGGGCTAGGTGCGCTCTCAGCGGTGGACAGGGGTCGGCAGGGGCTCAGTGCGCTCTCGGCGATGGACAGGGGTCGGCAGGGGCTCAGTGCGCTCTCGGCGATGGACAGGGGTCGGCAGGGGCTCGGTGCGCTCTCGACGGTGGACAGGGGTCGGCAGGGGCTCAGTGCGCTCTCGGCGGTGGACAGGGGTCGGCAGGGGGTCGGTGCACTCTCGGCGGTGGACAGGGGTCGGCAGGAGGTCGGTGCGCTCTCGGCGATGGACAGGGGTCGGCAGGGGCTCAGTGCGCTCTCGGCGGTGGACAGGGGTCGGCAGGGGGTCGGTGCGCTCTCGGCGGTGGACAGGGGTCGGCACGGGCTCAGTGCGCTCTTGGCGGTGGACAGGGGTCGGCACGGGCTCAGTGCGCTCTCGGCGGTGGACAGGGGGCAACAGGGGCTCGGTGCGCTCTCGGCGGTGGACAGGGGTCGGCACGGGCTCAGTGCGCTCTCGGCGGTGGACAGGGGTCGGCAGGGGGTCGGTGCTATCTCGGCGGTGGACAGGGGTCGGCACAGGCTAAGTGCGCTCTCGGCGGTGGACAGGGTCGGCAGGGGCTCAGTGCGCTCTCGGCGGTGGACAGGGGTCGGCACGGGCTCAGTGCACTCACAGCAGTGGACAGGGTCGGCAGGGGCTCAGTGCGCTCTCGGCGGTGGACAGGGTCGGCAGGGGCTCAGTGCGGTCTCGGCGGTGGACGGGGGTCGGCACGGGCTAGGTGCGCTCTCAGCGGTGGACAGGGGTCGGCAGGGGCTCAGTGCGCTCTCGGCGATGGACAGGGGTCGGCAGGGGCTCAGTGCGCTCTCGGCGATGGACAGGGGTCGGCAGGGGCTCAGTGCGCTCTAGGCAGTGGACAGGGGTCAGCACGAGCTCGCTGCGCTCTCGGCGGTGGACAGGGGTCGGCACGGGCTCAGTGCTTTCACAGCAGTGGACAAGGTCGGCAGGGGCTCAGTGCGCTCTCGGCGGTGGACAGGGTCGGCAGGGGCTCAGTGCGCTCTCGGCGGTGGACAGGGGTCGGCAGGGGGTCGGTGCGCTCTCGGCGGTGGACAGGGGTCGGCACGGGCTAAGTACGCTCTCGGCGGTGGACAGGGGTCGGCAGGGGCTCAGTGCGCTCTCGGCGGTGGACAAGGTCGGCATGGGCTCAGTGCGCTCTCGGCGGTGGACAGGGGTCGGCACAGGCTCAGTGCACTCACAGCAGTGGACAGGGTCGGCAGGGGCTCAGTGCGCTCTCGGCAGTGGACAGGGGTCGGCACGGGCTCAGTGCGCACTCGGCGGTGGACGGGGGTCGGCAGGAGGTCGGTGCGCTCTCGGCGATGGACAGGGGTCGGCAGGGGCTCGGTGCGCCCTCGGCGGTGGACAGGGGTCGGCAGGGGGTCGGTGCGCTCTCGGCGGTGGACAGGGGTCGGCAGGGGCTCAGTGCGCTCTCGGCGGTGGACAGGGGTCAGCACGAACTCAGTGCGCTCTCGGCAGTGGACAGGGGTCGGCAGGGGCTCGGTGCGCTTTCGGCGGTGGACAGGGGTCGGCAGGGGCTCAGTGCGCTCTCGGCGGTGGACAGGGGTCGGCACGGGCTCGGTGCGCTCTCGGCGGTGGACAGGGGTCGGCAGGGGCTCGGTGCGCTCTCGGCGGTGGACAGGGGTCGGCACGGGCTCAGTGCGCTCTCGGCGGTGGACAGGGGTCGACAGGGGCTCAGTGCGCACTCGACGGTGGACAGGGGTGGGCAAGGGCTCAGTGCGCTCTCAGCGGTGGACAGGGGTCGGCACGGGCGAAGTGCGCTCTCGGCGGTGGACAGGGTCGGCATGGGCTCGGTGCGCTCTTGGCAGTGGACAGGGGTCAGCACGGGCTCGCTGCGCTCTCGGCGGTGGACAGGGGTCGGCACGGGCTCAGTGCACTCACAGCAGTGGACAGGGTCGGCAGGGGCTCAGTGCGCTCTCGGCGCTGGACAGGGTCGGCAGGGGCTCAGTGCGCTCTCGGCGGTGGACAGGGGTCGGCAGGGGCTCAGTGCGCTCTCGGCGATGGACAGGGGTCGGGAGGGGCCCAGTGCGCTCTCGGCGATGGACAGGGGTCGGCATGGGCTCGGTGCGCTCTTGGCAGTGGACAGGGGTCAGCACGGGCTCGCTGCGTTCTCGGTGGTGGACAGGGGTCGGCACGGGCTCAGTGCACTCACAGCAGTGGACAGGATCGGCAGGGGCTCAGCGCGCTCTCGGCGGTGGACAGGGTCGGCAGGGGCTCAGTGCGCTCTCGGCGGTGGACAGGGGTCGGCACAGGCTTGGTGCGCTCTCGGCGGTGGACGGGGGTCGGCAGGGGCTCAGTGCGCTCTCGGCGGGGGACAGGGGTCGGCAGGGGCTCAGTGCGCTCTCGGCAGTGGACAGGGGTGGGCAGGGGCTCAGTGCGCTCTCGGCGGTGGACAGGGGTCGGCAGGGGGTCGGTGCGCTCTCGGCGGTGGACAGGGGTCGGCACGGGTTAAGTGCGCTCTCGGCGGTGGACAGGGGTCGGCAGGGGCTCAGTGCGCTCTCGGCGGTGGACAGGGTCAGCATGGGCTCAGTGCGCTCTCGGCGGTGGACAGGGGTCGGCACGGGCTCAGTGCACTCACAGCAGTGGACAGGGTCGGCAGGGGCTCAGTGCGCTCTCGGCGGTGGACAGGGGTCGGCACGGGCTCAGTGCGCTCTCAGCGGTGGACAGGGTCAGCACGGGCTCAGTGCACTCTTGGCGGTGGACAGGGGTCGGCACGGGCTCAGTGCGCACTCGGCGGTGGACAGGGGTCGGCACGGGCTCAGTGCGCTCTCGGCGGTGGACAGGGGTCGGCACGGGCTCAGTGCGCTCTCAGCGATGGACAGGGTCAGCACGGGCTCAGTGCACTCTAGTCGGTGGACAGGGGTTGGCAGGGGCTCAGTGCGCTCTAGTCGGTGGACAGGGGTCGGCAGGGGCTCAGTGCGCGCTCGACGGTGGACAGGGGTCGGCACGGGCTCAGTGCGCTCTCGGCGGTGGACAGGGGTTGGCACGGGCTCAGTGCGCTCTCAGCGGTGGCCAGGGTCAGCACGGGCTCAGTGCACTCTTGGCGGTGGACAGGGGTTGGCACGGGCTCAGTGCGCACTCGGCGGTGGACAGGGGTCGGCACGGGCTCAGTGCGCTCTTGGCGGTGGACAGGGGTCGGCACGGGCTCAGTGCGCTCTCAGCGGTGGACAGGGTCAGCACGGGCTCTGTGCACTCTTGGCGGTGGACAGGGGTTGGCACGGGCTCAGTGCGCTCTCGGCAGTGGACAGGGTCAGCACGGGCTCAGTGCGCTCTCGGCGGTGGACAGGGGTCGGCACGGGCTCAGTGCGCTCTCGGCGGTGGACAGGGGTCGGCACGGGCTCAGTGCGCTCTCGGCGGTGGACAGGGTCAGCACGGGCTCAGTGCACTCTTGGCGGTGGAAAGGGGTTGGCACGGGCTCAGTGCGCTCTCGGCGGTGCACAGGGGTCGGCACGGGCTCAGTGCGCACTCGGCGGTGGACAGGGGTCGGCACGGGCTCAGTGCGCTCTCAGCGCTGGACAGGGTCAGCACGGGCTCAGTGCACTCTCGGTGGTGGACAGGTCGGCAGGGGCTCAGTGCGCTCTCAGCGGTGGACAGGGTCGGCACGGGCTCAGTGCGCTCTCCACGGTGGACAGGGGTCGGCAGGGGCTCAGTGTGCTCTAGTCGGTGGACAGGGGTCGGCATGGGCTCGATGCGCACTCGCCGATGGACAGGGGTCGGCAGGAGCTCAGTGCGCGCTCGACGGTGGACAGGGGTCGGCAGGGGCTCAGTGCGCTCTCGGCGGTGGACAGGGTCAGCATGGGCTCAGTGCGCTCTCGACGGTGGACAGGGGTCGGCACGGGCTCAGTGCACTCACAGCAGTGGACAGGGTCGGCAGGGGCTCAGTGCGCTCTCGGCGGTGGACAGGGGTCGGCACGGGCTCAGTGCGCTCTCAGCGGTGGACAGGGTCAGCACGGGCTCAGTGCACTCTTGGCGGTGGACAGGGGTCGGCACGGGCTCAGTGCGCACTCGGCGGTGGACAGGGGTCGGCACGGGCTCAGTGCGCTCTCGGCGGTGGACAGGGGTCGGCACGGGCTCAGTGCGCTCTCAGCGATGGACAGGGTCAGCACGGGCTCAGTGCACTCTAGTCGGTGGACAGGGGTTGGCAGGGGCTCAGCGCGCTCTAGTCGGTGGACAGGGGTCGGCAGGGGCTCAGTGCGCGCTCGACGGTGGACAGGGGTCGGCACGGGCTCAGTGCGCTCTCGGCGGTGGACAGGGGTCGGCACGGGCTCAGTGCGCTCTCAGCGGTGGACAGGGTCAGCACGGGCTCAGTGCACTCTTGGCGGTGGACAGGGGTCGGCACGGGCTCAGTGCGCACTCGGCGGTGGACAGGGGTCGGCACGGGCTCAGTGCGCTCTTGGCGGTGGACAGGGGTCGGCACGGGCTCAGTGCGCTCTCAGCGGTGGACAGGGTCAGCACGGGCTCAGTGCACTCTTGGCGGTGGACAGGGGTTGGCACGGGCTCAGTGCGCTCTCGGCAGTGGACAGGGTCAGCACGGGCTCAGTGCGCTCTCGGCGGTGGACAGGGGTCGGCACGGGCTCAGTGCGCTCTCGGCGGTGGACAGGGGTCGGCACGGGCTCAGTGCGCTCTCGGCGGTGGACAGGGGTCGGCACGGGCTCAGTGCGCTCTTGGCGGTGGACAGGGGTCGGCACGGGCTCAGTGCGCTCTCAGCGGTGGACAGGGTCAGCACGGGCTCAGTGCACTCTTGGCGGTGGACAGGGGTTGGCACGGGCTCAGAGCGCTCTCGGCAGTGGACAGGGTCAGCACGGGCTCAGTGCGCTCTCGGCGGTGGACAGGGGTCGGCACGGGCTCAGTGCGCTCTCGGCGGTGGACAGGGGTCGGCACGGGCTCAGTGCGCTCTCGGCGGTGGACAGGGTCAGCACGGGCTCAGTGCACTCTTGGCGGTGGAAAGGGGTTGGCACGGGCTCAGTGCGCTCTCGGCGGTGCACAGGGGTCGGCACGGGCTCAGTGCGCACTCGGCGGTGGACAGGGGTCGGCACGGGCTCAGTGCGCTCTCAGCGCTGGACAGGGTCAGCACGGGCTCAGTGCACTCTCGGTGGTGGACAGGTCGGCAGGGGCTCAGTGCGCTCTCAGCGGTGGACAGGGTCGGCACGGGCTCAGTGCGCTCTCCACGGTGGACAGGGGTCGGCAGGGGCTCAGTGTGCTCTAGTCGGTGGACAGGGGTCGGCATGGGCTCGATGCGCACTCGCCGATGGACAGGGGTCGGCAGGAGCTCAGTGCGCGCTCGACGGTGGACAGGGGTCGGCAGGGGCTCAGTGCGCTCTCGGCGGTGGACAGGGTCAGCATGGGCTCAGTGCGCTCTCGGCGGTGGACAGGGGTCGGCACGGGCTCAGTGCACTCACAGCAGTGGACAGGGTCGGCAGGGGCTCAGTGCGCTCTCGGCGGTGGACAGGGGTCGGCACGGGCTCAGTGCGCTCTCAGCGGTGGACAGGGTCAGCACGGGCTCAGTGCACTCTTGGCGGTGGACAGGGGTCGGCACGGGCTCAGTGCGCACTCGGCGGTGGACAGGGGTCGGCACGGGCTCAGTGCGCTCTCGGCGGTGGACAGGGGTCGGCACGGGCTCAGTGCGCTCTCAGCGATGGACAGGGTCAGCACGGGCTCAGTGCACTCTAGTCGGTGGACAGGGGTTGGCAGGGGCTCAGCGCGCTCTAGTCGGTGGACAGGGGTCGGCAGGGGCTCAGTGCGCGCTCGACGGTGGACAGGGGTCGGCACGGGCTCAGTGCGCTCTCGGCGGTGGACAGGGGTCGGCACGGGCTCAGTGCGCTCTCAGCGGTGGACAGGGTCAGCACGGGCTCAGTGCACTCTTGGCGGTGGACAGGGGTCGGCACGGGCTCAGTGCGCACTCGGCGGTGGACAGGGGTCAGCACGGGCTCAGTGCGCTCTTGGCGGTGGACAGGGGTCGGCACGGGCTCAGTGCGCTCTCAGCGGTGGACAGGGTCAGCACGGGCTCAGTGCACTCTTGGCGGTGGACAGGGGTTGGCACGGGCTCAGTGCGCTCTCGGCAGTGGACAGGGTCAGCACGGGCTCAGTGCGCTCTCGGCGGTGGACAGGGGTCGGCACGGGCTCAGTGCGCTCTCGGCGGTGGACAGGGGTCGGCACGGGCTCAGTGCGCTCTCGGCGGTGGACAGGGGTCGGCACGGGCTCAGTGCACTCTCAGCGGTGGACAGGGGTCGGCACGGGCTCAGTGCGCTCTCAGCGGTGGACAGGGTCAGCACGGGCTCAGTGCACTCTTGGCGGTGGACAGGGGTTGGCACGGGCTCAGTGCGCTCTCGGCAGTGGACAGGGTCAGCACGGGCTCAGTGCGCTCTCGGCGGTGGACAGGGGTCGGCACGGGCTCAGTGCGCTCTCGGCGGTGGACAGGGGTCGGCACGGGCTCAGTGCGCTCTCGGCGGTGGACAGGGTCAGCACGGGCTCAGTGCACTCTTGGCGGTGGAAAGGGGTTGGCACGGGCTCAGTGCGCTCTCGGCGGTGCACAGGGGTCGGCAGGGGCTCAGTGCGCACTCGGCGGTGGACAGGGGTCGGCACGGGCTCAGTGCGCTCTCAGCGCTGGACAGGGTCAGCACGGGCTCAGTGCACTCTCGGTGGTGGACAGGTCGGCAGGGGCTCAGTGCGCTCTCAGCGGTGGACAGGGTCGGCACGGGCTCAGTGCGCTCTCCACGGTGGACAGGGGTCGGCAGGGGCTCAGTGTGCTCTAGTCGGTGGACAGGGGTCGGCAGGGGCTCAGTGCGCTCTCGGCGATGGACAGGGGTCGGCAGGGGCTCAGGGCGCTCTCGGGGATGGACAGGGCTCGGCAGGGGCTCGGTGCGCTCTCGACGGTGGACAGGGGTCGGCAGGGGCTCAGTGCGCTCTCGGCGGTGGACAGGGGTGGGCGGGGGGTCGGTGCACTCTCGGCGGTGGACAGGGGTCGGCAGGAGGTCGGTGCGCTCTCGGCGATGGACAGGGGTCGGCAGGGGCTCAGTGCGCTCTCGGCGGTGGACAGGGGTCGGCAGGGGGGCGGTGCGCTCTCGGCGGTGGACAGGGGTCGGCACGGGCTCAGTGCGCTCTTGGCGGTGGACAGGGGTCGGCACGGGCTCAGTGCGCTCTCGGCGGTGGACAGGGGGCGGCAGGGGCTCAGTGCGCTCTCGGCGGTGGACAGGGGTCGGCAGGGGGTCGGTGCTATCTCGGCGGTGGACAGGGGTCGGCACAGGCTAAGTGCGCTCTCGGCGGTGGACAGGGTCGGCAGGGGCTCAGTGCGCTCTCGGCGGGGGACAGGGGCCGCCCCGGGCTCAGTGCACTCACAGCAGTGGACAGGGTCGGCAGGGGCCCAGTGCGCTCTCGGCGGTGGACAGGGTCGGCAGGGGCTCAGTGCGGTCTCGGCGGTGGACGGGGGTCGGCACGGGCTAGGTGCGCTCTCAGCGGTGGACAGGGGTCGGCAGGGGCTCAGTGCGCTCTCGGCGATGGACAGGGGTCGGCAGGGGCTCAGTGCGCTCTCGGCGATGGACAGGGGTCGGCAGGGGCTCAGTGCGCTCTAGGCAGTGGACAGGGGTCAGCACGAGCTCGCTGCGCTCTCGGCGGTGGACAGGGGTCGGCACGGGCTCAGTGCTTTCACAGCAGTGGACAAGGTCGGCAGGGGCTCAGTGCGCTCTCGGCGGTGGACAGGGTCGGCAGGGGCTCAGTGCGCTCTCGGCGGTGGACAGGGGTCGGCAGGGGGTCGGTGCGCTCTCGGCGGTGGACAGGGGTCGGCACGGGCTAAGTACGCTCTCGGCGGTGGACAGGGGTCGGCAGGGGCTCAGTGCGCTCTCGGCGGTGGACAAGGTCGGCATGGGCTCAGTGCGCTCTCGGCGGTGGACAGGGGTCGGCACAGGCTCAGTGCACTCACAGCAGTGGACAGGGTCGGCAGGGGCTCAGTGCGCTCTCGGCAGTGGACAGGGGTCGGCACGGGCTCAGTGCGCACTCGGCGGTGGACGGGGGTCGGCAGGAGGTCGGTGCGCTCTCGGCGATGGACAGGGGTCGGCAGGGGCTCGGTGCGCTCTCGGCGGTGGACAGGGGTCGGCAGGGGGTCAGTGCGCTCTCGGCAGTGGACAGGGGTCGGCAGGGGCTCAGTGCGTTCTCGGCAGTGGACAGGGGTCGGCAGGGGCTCAGTGCGCTCTCGGCAGTGGACAGGGGTCGGCAGGGGGTCGGTGCGCTCTCGGCGGTGGACAGGGGTCGGCAGGGGCTCAGTGCGCTATCGGCGGTGGACAGGGGTCGGCACGCGCTCAGTGCGCTCTCGGCGGTGGACAGGGGTCGGGACGGGCTCAGTGCGCTCTCGGCGGTGGACAGGGGTCGGCACGGGCTCGGTGCGCTCTCGGTAGTGGACAGGGGTCGGCACGGGCTCAGTGCGCTCTCGGCAGTGGACAGGGGTCGGCAGGGGGTCGGTGCGCTCTCGGCGGTGGACAGGGGTCGGCACGGGCGAAGTGCGCTCTCGGCGGTGGACAGGGTAGGCATGGGCTCGGTGCGCTCTTGGCAGTGGACAGGGGTCAGCACGGCCTCGCTGCGCTCTCGGCGGTGGACAGGGGTCGGCACGGGCTCAGTGCACTCACAGCAGTGGACAGGGTCGGCAGGGGCTCAGTGCGCTCTCGGCGCTGGACAGGGTCGGCAGGGGCTCAGTGCGCTCTCGGCGGTGGACAGGGGTCGGCAGGGGCTCAGTGCGCTCTCGGCGATGGACAGGGGTCGGCAGGGGCCCAGTGCGCTCTCGGCGATGGACAGGGGTCGGCATGGGCTCGGTGCGCTCTTGGCAGTGGACAGGGGTCAGCACGGGCTCGCTGCGTTCTCGGTGGTGGACAGGGGTCGGCACGGGCTCAGTGCACTCACAGCAGTGGACAGGATCGGCAGGGGCTCAGCGCGCTCTCGGCGGTGGACAGGGTCGGCAGGGGCTCAGTGCGCTCTCGGCGGTGGACAGGGGTCGGCACAGGCTTGGTGCGCTCTCGGCGGTGGACGGGGGTCGGCAGGGGCTCAGTGCGCTCTCGGCGGTGGACAGGGGTCGGCAGGGGCTCAGTGCGCTCTCGGCAGTGGACAGGGGTGGGCAGGGGCTCAGTGCGCTCTCGGCGGTGGACAGGGGTCGGCAGGGGCTCAGTGCGCCCTCGGCAGTGGACAGGGGTCGGCAGGGGGTTCGGTGTGCTCTCGGCGGTGGACAGGGGTCGGCAGGGGCTCAGTGCGCTCTCGGCGGTGGACAGGGTCAGCATGGGCTCAGTGCGCTCTGGGCGGTGGACAGGGCCCGGCACGGGCTCAGTGACCTCACAGGAGTGGACAGGGTCGGCAGGGGCTCAGTGCGCTCTCGGCGGTGGACAGGGGTCGGCACGGGCTCAGTGCGCTCTCAGCGGTGGACAGGGTCAGCACGGGCTCAGTGCACTCTTGGCGGTGGACAGGGGTCGGCACGGGCTCAGTGCGCACTCGGCGGTGGACAGGGGTCGGCACGGGCTCAGTGCGCTCTCGGCGGTGGACAGGGGTCGGCACGGGCTCAGTGCGCTCTCAGCGATGGACAGGGTCAGCACGGGCTCAGTGCACTCTAGTCGGTGGACAGGGGTTGGCAGGGGCTCAGTGCGCTCTAGTCGGTGGACAGGGGTCGGCAGGGGCTCAGTGCGCGCTCGACGGTGGACAGGGGTCGGCACGGGCTCAGTGCGCTCTCGGCGGTGGACAGGGGTCGGCACGGGCTCAGTGCGCTCTCAGCGGTGGACAGGGTCAGCACGGGCTCAGTGCACTCTTGGCGGTGGACAGGGGTCGGCACGGGCTCAGTGCGCACTCGGCGGTGGACAGGGGTCGGCACGGGCTCAGTGCGCTCTTGGCGGTGGACAGGGGTCGGCACGGGCTCAGTGCGCTCTCAGCGGTGGACAGGGTCAGCACGGGCTCAGTGCACTCTTGGCGGGGGACAGGGGTTGGCACGGGGTCAGTGCGCTCTCGGCAGTGGAGAGGGTCAGCACGGGCTCAGTGCGCTCTCGGCGGTGGACAGGGGTCGGCACGGGCTCAGTGCGCTCTCGGCGGTGGACAGGGGTCGGCACGGGCTCAGTGCGCTCTCGGCGGTGGACAGGGTCAGCACGGGCTCAGTGCACTCTTGGCGGTGGAAAGGGGTTGGCACGGGCTCAGTGCGCTCTCGGCGGTGCACAGGGGTCGGCACGGGCTCAGTGCGCACTCGGCGGTGGACAGGGGTCGGCACGGGCTCAGTGCGCTCTCAGCGCTGGACAGGGTCAGCACGGGCTCAGTGCACTCTCGGTGGTGGACAGGTCGGCAGGGGCTCAGTGCGCTCTCAGCGGTGGACAGGGTCGGCACGGGCTCAGTGCGCTCTCCACGGTGGACAGGGGTCGGCAGGGGCTCAGTGTGCTCTAGTCGGTGGACAGGGGTCGGCATGGGCTCGATGCGCACTCGCCGATGGACAGGGGTCGGCAGGAGCTCAGTGCGCGCTCGACGGTGGACAGGGGTCGGCAGGGGCTCAGTGCGCTCTCGGCGGTGGACAGGGTCAGCATGGGCTCAGTGCGCTCTCGGCGGTGGACAGGGGTCGGCATGGGCTCAGTGCACTCACAGCAGTGGACAGGGTCGGCAGGGGCTCAGTGCGCTCTCGGCGGTGGACAGGGGTCGGCACGGGCTCAGTGCGCTCTCAGCGGTGGACAGGGTCAGCACGGGCTCAGTGCACTCTTGGCGGTGGACAGGGGTCGGCACGGGCTCAGTGCGCACTCGGCGGTGGACAGGGGTCGGCACGGGCTCAGTGCGCTCTCGGCGGTGGACAGGGGTCGGCACGGGCTCAGTGCGCTCTCAGCGATGGACAGGGTCAGCACGGGCTCAGTGCACTCTAGTCGGTGGACAGGGGTTGGCAGGGGCTCAGTGCGCTCTAGTCGGTGGACAGGGGTCGGCAGGGGCTCAGTGCGCGCTCGACGGTGGACAGGGGTCGGCACGGGCTCAGTGCGCTCTCGGCGGTGGACAGGGGTCGGCACGGGCTCAGTGCGCTCTCAGCGGTGGACAGGGTCAGCACGGGCTCAGTGCACTCTTGGCGGTGGACAGGGGTCGGCACGGGCTCAGTGCGCACTCGGCGGTGGACAGGGGTCGGCACGGGCTCAGTGCGCTCTCGGCGGTGGACAGGGGTCGGCACGGGCTCAGTGCGCTCTCAGCGGTGGACAGGGTCAGCACGGGCTCAGTGCACTCTTGGCGGTGGACAGGGGTTGGCACGGGCTCAGTGCGCTCTCGGCAGTGGACAGGGTCAGCACGGGCTCAGTGCGCTCTCGGCGGTGGACAGGGGTCGGCACGGGCTCAGTGCGCTCTCAGCGGTGGACAGGGTCAGCACGGGCTCAGTGCACTCTTGGCGGTGGACAGGGGTTGGCACGGGCTCAGTGCGCTCTCGGCGGTGCACAGGGGTCGGCACGGGCTCAGTGCGCACTCGGCAGTGGACAGGGGTCGGCACGGGCTCAGTGCGCTCTCAGCGCATGACAGGGTCAGCACGGGCTCAGTGCACTCTCGGTGGTGGACAGGTCGGCAGGGGCTCAGTGCGCTCTCAGCGGTGGACAGGGTCGGCACGGGCTCAGTGCGCTCTCCACGGTGGACAGGGGTCGGCAGGGGCTCAGTGCGCTCTAGTCGGTGGACAGGGGTCGGCATGGGCTCGATGCGCTCTCGGCGATGGACAGGGGTCGGCAGGGGCTCAGTGCGCGCTCGACGGTGGACAGGGGTCGGCAGGGGCTCAGGGCGCTGTCGACGGTGGACAGGGTTGGCAGGGGCTCAGTGCGCTCTCGGCGGTGGACAGGGGTCGGCAGGGGCTGAGTGCGCTCTCGGCGGTGGACAGGGTCGGCAGGGGCTCAGTGCGCTTTCAGGGGTGGACAGGGGTCGGCACGGGCTCGGTGCGCTCTCGGCGGTGGACAGGGTCGGCACGGGCTCAGTGCGCTCTCGGCGGTGGACAGGGTCGGCACGGGCTCAGTGCGCTTTCAGGGGTGGACAGGGGTCGGCATGGGCTCGGTGCGCTCTCGGCAGTGGACAGGGGTCGGCAGGGGCTCGGTGCGCTCTGGGCGGTGGACAGGGGTCGGCAGGGGCTTGGTGCGCTCTCGGCAGTGGACAGGGGTCGGCAGGGGCACGATGCGCTCTCGGCGGTGGACAGGGGTCGGCAGGGGCTCGGTGCCGGGTCTGCAGCTGCAGCCTCAGTTGCAGTAACCCGTGATGCTCTGTGTTCTGACACCTTTCTGTCAGAACCAGCCAGAACTTTTTCAGCCAATTGAGCTGCAGTAGCTCCTCTGCGGGATCGGTCCTCGCGGACCGGCCTTTGTTCCCCTTGCGCATCAGTTTGCCTCAGCTAACAGTGATCCTGTCGTAGGTTCCCTGGTTTTCCTGCCTTTGCCCACCTTAGGACAGTACTGACCTCTGCAGACTGGGAACAGCCCACCAGAGCTGCAGTTCTGGAGATGCTCTGACCCAGTCGTCCAGCCATCACAGTTTGTCCTGTCCAAGTCGTTCACATCCTTACAATCGCCCATTTTTCCTGCTTCCAACACGTCAACTTTGAGGACAAATTTGCTAAGATCCAGACCAGAAATCATGTGCAGAGTCCTATAGTGCGGTTTATTGATAGTAAGCCTGATTGAAGCCTAGTGGCCCATCGGGCCGGTGCTTAACCCCAGTTTCGTTTATTGATAGTAATACAGAGATAAAGGGACGGAGCCCAGAAGAAGGAGGCACAGTTCAGTTCAGACATTATAGGTGAAGCAGAGTAAACTCCAGTCTGTAGCTCTACGGTATGACTGTCAGGCGGAGTTCACGCTTCGCCAGAGCCCAACTGTCCGCAGGCGGAGTTCACGCTTCGCCAGAGCCCAACTGTCCGCAGGGAGGATGGAGTAGATTGAAGGGAACTTGTTTCTAATCCTGATGACTCGAAGGATTGAGAGCCTGTTCCGAACAAACTGGACAGTGGAACAGACTTGGACTAAGTTAACAAGAACGCGTTCCCAATCCTGGACGGTGAATTCGCCTTGGGAGTTTGTTCCTATTAAACTGGAACAAGGAGCTGACTTAAATTGGGTTAACAAGAATGTAATCCCAATCCTGGACCCTCAGCAGGATTGGGATCTACAGTTGCAATCAAAATTATTCAACCCCCCTTGCAAATTGGGTTTAATAGCAAAATTTACAAACTTGCAGCAGTTTGTGATAAACAGATTAAACAAGAACATTTTAAATAGCCCAACCCAACTAATATTACCAGTGGTCTCTCCAGGTTTAATGCAAAATGCCATTTTTAATGACTGCTGCAGGCTATTCTACCCCCGAACAGAGTCCCTCAGAAGAGCATATATGTAAATCAGGTGTTGTCTCAAGCACAGCTAATGCAGCTAATCAAGAGCTTAATTAGTTGCATCAGGTTTGCTTGGGATAGACACATCAAATACTTGCACTCGCAAGAGGTTTGTTGACAGTGACATTTGATTGCATATCAGAAATATGGCTGTCAAGAGAATTGTCAAAAAAACTAATAGAGGAGATCATTGTCTGGCACAAGCAAGGAAAAGGATACAGAAAGGCGGCTCAGGCACTGAATGTTCGTAGAGATACAGTTGGAAGCGTAGTTCACAAGTTCAGAGTTAAAGGAAGAGTGGCTACAGTACCAGGATGTGGCAGAAAGAGGAAGCTATCAATGTCTGTCACCAGATTCCTGAGGAGACGGTCGGTCAAAAACCCTCGACTGACTGCAGGAGACCCGCAGCAGGACTTGGAGGAGGAGGCACTGAGGTTTCAGTTTGCACAGAAGGGCGCATACTAAACGCTGAAGGTCTCCAAGACACACACCACAACTGATCCAAAAGCACAAGCTCAAATATACACAAAACAATATAAATAAGCCACTGAAGTTTGGGGATATTGTCCTGTGGAGTAATGAAACAAAACTGGAATATTTTGGGCTTATGAGTCAGTGGTATGTCTGCAGAAGGAATAAAGAAGCATATGCTTAAAAGTACACCCTGCCTACAGTGTAGAATTGTGGGGGCTTTTTGGTGCGCTGCGGCTGACTTGCTTCCTATGGCACTGCACACCTGCAGAGTGTCGAGGGCAAGATGGATTCAGTCAAGTACCAGGATATCCAAGGAGAAACTGCCATGCCGTCTGTAGGGAAGCTGACGCTTGGGCATCATTGGACCTTCTAATAGGACAATGTGTCATGGTTTGTGTATGTGCTTTTTGCTTTCTTTGTTACTCTCGTCCCTGCCGACATCGTTTCTTTCCCTAACAGATTTTTTACCCAGCTGGCTGATTATTCCTGGGCGGTCCTTCCTGGAGTCTATTTAAGCCGGAGGCCACGCCTCCTTAGCTGGAGTGTCTGACATTATGTTGCTCGCTTCGGCTGGAGAAATCTTTAGTCAGCCTTTGCCAGCATATATATTATCTTTGTCTCTGGGAAGCTTTGCTTCTTTAGGTTTTTTGGCACAATTGTCTAGTGCCTCGTTAATTTCTCTTTTATTGAGATTTCTTTTCCTCTCTGGTTTCGTTTCTGGCACTGAAGTCTTTCATGTATTCAGAGACGCGAGCTCCTTTCCCTTTTAATTTTCACTCTATCATTTTCAGCTGCGCCGGCTCCGTGCTTGGTGCACCTTCGCCTGCCACGGCATCTGAAACTCCACTTTTACCAGCCATTACACAATGATCCTAAGCATACCTCAACATCCACCAAGGATTGGTTTCAGAAGAAGTCTGGGAAGATTCTAGAGTGCCCATCACAGTTGCCTCACTTGAAACCCATAAAAAATCCCTAGTAGGATTTGAAGAACACAGTTGCAGCATGCAAACACTTAAATATTAGTGAACTGGAGGCCATTGTCCATGAGGACTGGGCTAAGATTCCTAGGGAATGCTGCCAGAAGCTGTTGTCTGCCTATGCATCACATTTCCAGCAGGTCATAGCGGCAAAATGGTTTTCTACTAAGGGGTTTGAATAATTTTGAGCCTGCAGTAGTCATTAAAAGTGGCATTTTGTGTTGAATTTCGAGAAGCCTCTTGTAAGATTTGTTGTGTTGAGCCATTCAAATTGTTCTTGTTTGATTTGTTCATTGCAAACAGCTGAAAGTGTGTACATTTTGCCAGTAAACCTAATTTGCAATGAGGGTTGAATAATTTTGATTGCAACTGTAGCCGGAATTGATTAAGAGCCATTGCAAGAGAGATTCACATTTGGTGCGCAGTTGACCCCCCTGGAATTGAATGAAACTTGGCATGTAGGTAGATACGGGTGTCTCACGAAAAAGCCAAATTTTTAGATCCTTATCTTGTTTGCCTGCCAGTAGCGCCACTTGGAAGCCATTAAAGTGGCTTAGTTTTGCTGTCAACACCACATTTTACATCAACGATCATGACTTAAGGATACACAGTACCAAATATGTTATTCTTTTATCATGACCTTAGACACTTCAAGCCTGGATAGACATCACCACCACATCGACATCAACCTGGGTAACTACGTTATTGAGCCAAAATTATTTGAGAAACAACAGTAAAAATTTAAAATGGGAATCAAATAATATCCCAGATATATACCAACCTAGAATGCTTTATTATGTGTTTACTCACAACAAGACTATTATTTTCAGTGAATAGTACCTCGGTAACTTGCTGGGTTACTGCAATAGATGGCCGGAAAGATGGTCGAAATTGATTTTGGTGCATGTATGCAGTATATTTTCTCAGAAGCCCAGGTATGTACTGTGGTGGTAAATGCCATTTGTTGTGCTTTTGGAACTCTATTTTCAGGAATGCCATGCATTTCTTTGCGGGACACTCGTATCTACCTTTGTGCCAAGTTTCATTCAATTCCAGGGGGGTCAACTCCTCAACTTCTTCAAAAAGTCCCATTTTCTCACGGAATGGCTCTTAAGAGAAAGGCTTCACTAAATTACTGTCATTTTCTGTCACATTACATTTTCTAAAGATGAAGAGTTTCAACTTGGAAATATTGACTAGTTCTAAGCACAAATTGCATATTACAATCCAGCAACTTGCAACTCAAATAAGGAGGTTTAAATACACATCACATGTACACCAGGAAGTAAACATGAAATTAGACACTGCCGGGGATGAAGGCACATGCCAAATGTAAACCAATCAAAGAAGACATACTCCGAATACATTTAGAAGATGCTGAGTGGGAGAAAGCACAGGTATTCATTAGAGGATTGTGACAAAAATATTTACTTGCTGCATAATACTGTATATCCCACCCATGGACAGGTGCTACTGTAATGAGATTATCAATGTTATTCACTTTACCTGTCAGTAGACGTAATCTTACGGCTGATCGGTGTATATATGGAGTTCACAAAATTATTAAAGGGTCTGCTTCTGTTGGTCATTTCCGAGCTTGTTTTTTCTGTAAATTTTGTTTTTGCTCCAAATTAAACACAAGTAGGTGTGATCTGTACAGCTGACCTTAATCATGACCTCAATGCACCACTAGACATTCTCCCATCAGTCTGACCTCCCAGCGAGGCGGGTCACCTCTGGGGTGAACAAACTCGGCAGTTCTGGCAAGAGACAGTGCAGCTCTGGTTTGTCAGCACAATTTGGAGCACAATGGCGAAATTATAATGAGGCCAAATCTACCCACCTTTGGTGGATCGAAGAGCTGTAGCTGGGATGCCGGTCCCAGCATGCTTTGGGGGTCAGTCCAGAGAAGCAGTCTGCAGCGATGCCAGTTCATTTGAGCATCTGACACGCCATCCAGCAACACCAGGTACCTCAGCAGCTGTTCCCTGCTGCCGCTGGGGGCCGTCATCCCCGCTGCCACCCCCGACCTGACCCCAGACCCCACCCCGGGCCTCTGCATCCGAAGCCTGCAGGCCAGCCGATCAAGCCACCGACCCGCTCTGGGGTGGGTCAGGCTCCAGCGCCTGCTCAGCCCAATTGCAGAGGGTCTTTGTGTAGAGGGCGTTTGGGGGCCTCCCTCTGTGGAGTCCAACTGTGAGGGTCCATCTGCAGGGCAAGTTTGGGGGGGTCTCAGAGTAGAGTCAGATTGGGGGGGTCTATCTGTAGGGTCCAATTGGGATGATCTACTTGCAGGGTTTGATTGGAGAGGTTTATCTGTTGGGTCAGACTGCTGGGATCCCTCAGAAGGGTTGGATGGGGATGGTCTATTCGTAGGGTCAGATTGGGGGGGTCCCACTCTTGGTTGAGTTTGGAAGGGTCTGCCAGGATGAGAGACTAATGACCAGAGTCCAAATCGTCTCCCAGGTCCCCTCAGGCACTGTCTAAGGATCCCGCGGGTACTATGACGAATATTCGCCGCAGACAGCGGCCCGAAGGTCCCTGGAACTGTCTGAGGAGGGGGGGAGGGGCAGTCCACAGTCTGCTCAAGCGGTAAGCCCTCCTCCTGCCTGTGACCGCCAAGCAGTGGCCCAAATTGACTGACAGCGTCGATGACAGGGGACTCCAGTGGGACTCGCCGTCCATTCAGGGGCATTGTGGGAACCAAAGGTTCAACCTTTGAAGTCAAAAGAGTCAAAAATGTCTGGCTGCGCAACTGCTCAGGGTAGCGGACCCCTGGGAAAGACACGACCGGCCAGCAAGTTTTTTCAGGGGTGGGTGGGACAAGAGGTGGAGGAGGAGTTGTGGATGGGGTCAAGGGTGTATCTTCCTTAGCCATCTCGCTGCTAAAGTGCTGTTGGAACAGGTTGCTGAAAAGCTCCGAGAAGTCATCGGCTGTTACCACTTCCTGCCCGTCCTGGTTCCGTGCAAAGCGTTGGTAATGCGAGGCCAGGTCGCGAGCAGCAGCAATGGCGTGAAACTCGCAGAACTCCCCCCAGCTCTGTGGTGGTGGCTGGATCATGGGAGAATCTAAAGCCCCCTGCTGAACAGAAGCAGTACTCATGGCGAGAGGCAGCCCAAACCGATCATACCCCTGTGGGCTGAGAGAAGGGAGTCCACTGAGACACTAGAGAGGGGAAACCAAAACTTATTAATACATTTCTGCTCTGATGCACTTCATTACAGAACATCAATATAATATTGTGTATTTTACCATTATTTACACCACTTTCATTTTCTATTTAAAAAGTCTGGATAATATAAAGAAAAGTGAGTTTCTCAGCAAACAGGGAGACGGAAGGTAACAGAAAGTCGGAGTAGCAGCACTCACCAAATTACAAAACAAAAGCCAAGCAGATAGACCCTTGAAAATTATTATTTATTCATATATTTTAATCTAAGGAAATTATGTAGAAAATTTGATAGAATGCTGCATTTAGAACTTACACATAATCTTAGTAAAAATAAACAAATAAATAAAATATACAGCAAAATTTCATACCACAGCATTACTGTACTTACTATCACCTCCTAGGTTGGCTGCACCAGATACAATACTCTGAGGGCACATTGTTTTGTGTCTTTCAATGTGCTATTTGGCAGCCTGCCGTTTTTTAGTAAAGTAAACATGTAGCCCAGTTTGCATTGTTCGTTTTGTAACCTCACGCAACATCGGAAAACACCAACTATATTACAAAGATCTCAAAAAATCTGACTGGCATCGCTGTTAAAAATAGTGCAGTGATGCTGATTACCATCTTAATGATTTTGCACAGGACAGCGAGCTTCGGTAGCCTACTTTTCATCTGAGCAATCTAGAGAAATTCGGTGCCCGTATAATTTCGCATAATCATATTAACATGTCAAATGACAGATTTCAGACATAACGGTTCAGCGCTGCGGTCCCACTAAAGACAGCTGCACACTTCTCAACTGGAGCACAGCAGCGACTTAAAGTTAGAACGATTACAGAGCAGCCTGAATTGTAATAACGAGAGCTTATCGGGGCACCCAGCCAACCTTTAAAAGCCGCAGACGAGATAAATCCCCTCCTGCCCTGAGAAACATGGGTGCACAACTACAACACAAATCGGCTACAGTTAAAAGACATTAAAATTACCTGCCTGCTTCTTGACCCGTTATTTCCTCTCCCAAGTCATCGGCCGAGCAACATTCGTTGCAGGAAGGAAACTACGGTGCGGAACGTGCTTAGGTACCTCTCATCGTTTCCGCCGTCAAAATATCCAATGAATGTCCCATTGTATGCTTCTTAGAAACAATCAGGTGGGTTTTGACGTCATTCTGTAATAAATTGTATGTAAAGAAATAAACGAGGCAAAAAAAAAAAAAAACAGATGTCTGTGGAGTGAAGTTTCGTCAAAGGTACTGCATTGTCACTGAATAAAAACGCAAATGCCCGAAACGCAGAGTGGCAATGGAAGAGGAATTTAAAAAAAAAAAACGACTGCAAAACATTACTGAGAAGCGACAACACAAGAACTTTTTAACTTAATCCGGGCCAACTCTTTAATTCGCGATGGAATTTCCTAGTGCACGATCTGAGAATAATACGTGTCCGTGAGAGCGAGCGAGTTTAACTGCTGAAATGCGACAGAAGGGGGAGGCCTTTCCCCAGAAATCACACAATTCAACATCAGCAGCACCGGCAGTACTGCAGTAAGAACAAGAGCCATCTAACAAAGGCATATCCCCCGGGCCCCACACTCACGGATTCACTGTTCAATTTACATAAGTGAATGTTCTACAGTATTACAGGACTTGATCTGAAATAATAAGGTAACAAACTTGCCTGACTATGAGATGGCAATCCAGACAATGTTGTGGTCAGACTAATACAATGAATGAATCTGACTCTACGATGTATGAAAAGGCACATCTAGACATCACCCACAACATATCTGTGTAGTTACGTGAAGATTGGATGTTTAGTTTCTGAGATATGCCCCGGACAAGATATGATTACAGACGGACAGACGCCCGGACGGACGGACACACTGATGACTATATCCCCCCTGCTTGATGCTGCCGGGGGGATAAAAATGTGGAACGGGGACTCTCCCTCAGTCTCGGTTGTCACTGGGGCAGTGCCCTCAAATGTGCTGCTGTTGTACCTTAGGAGTGGGTTTTTATTTCTTTTGGAACATAAAAGTACCTTTTAGACCCTAAAAAGGTTCACACAGGTACCTTGAGGTCCTATAATTAGCCCTAAAGGGTACACAATACCTTGGGGAACAGAAATGGACTCCTGCTGTACCCCTATTTCTGAGAGCGCATAGTAACAAACCCAGAAATTCTATCAGTCAGATCAACTAATTAATTACTTTGTAATGTATTATGTGAATGACAGAAATTTTAAAAAAAGGGACAAAATGTTTTACTTTTAGGAGCATAATGTCACGTTTGCAGAAGGACGCCAATAGCAAGTCTTGAATCCAATGAATGAACTTTATTGAACAGAAAACCAAACCAAAATGGCATGTGGGCCAACAGAATATTCACAGACTAAACTGAGCAAAGCACGGAAGAAATCCAACAAAAAAACTGCATTTAAAAAGCTAACAAGAAAAACTAAGAAATACTGCAGGCTTAAGGGGGCACTGGGCAAACAAAAAAATTACACTGCAAGAGCTGAACTGAAGGGAATTCAGTGGTTAGGCAAGACAAGCATGGCATGAATACAGGCAACTCACTCACTCACTCACTCACTCACTCACTCACTCACTCACTCACTCACTCACATACACAGCTGGGAACAGAAACAACAGACCGTCTGCCAACTGGACTGCCTCCACGGAATATAAAGGTACAGGGCTTATACAAGAAACGAGGAACACCTGTGCAGAACAAATCATGAGCGTAAGACATGGGACAAAGCGTAATGACATAACGAGCCCATTAAGAGAATGGGCTGCTCAGCCAAGTCCCAGTGAAGTATGCAGATTGAAGGAAGAGTGAGAAAGTTACGCAGCAAAGCAAAGCGAGATCTGAAATAATAACACTGCTGGAAATCATAACAATTAACGCCATACCTAAGTTAGTAATATTAGTAAAGTGCCTGTCTAAGAAACACACCTCCCGTGAATGTTAGCAGCTGTTAGTAACTAAATGCAGTTCATTGACACTAAGATTAGACCCGAAACCAGAACAGCGCTGAAGGAAAGTAGAAATAGCGCAGCCAGCCAATAGCGAAGAAGCAGTGTATGCGCGAGAGACGGCAGACAAGGCAGAACAGAAGAAGAACGTCACACATAACCTGAGACAGGATTCGAATAATGACTGTGTTTACAAGCTCTTTAGTATCCCGCTTTTGATTGGGTTTTTTAAGAATCTCGTTTTTGTATTTGTGCATGTAAACACCATATCCCGAATTCAGAAACCGGGTTATGGCCTTATCCCGGTTTCAAGAAACCCGGTTTTGCTACCTGGAGTACTTCCACAGAAGCCAGGATACTGGGGCATATATACGCCTCATCCCGCTCTCTGACGGCTGTCCACCAGACGTAACACACACCTGCGCAGATATAATGCAGTGTTCAGAAAACAGGTTACTGGCATTTATCATGTATACAGGGATATGAATAGCCAGGTTTCTCTGTTTCTCTGTGTTCCATGTAAACAGCATATCCCGGATTTGCTCAAAGCCGGGATACTAAGACCTTGTAAACACAGTCAGTGATAAATGCAGTGTATTGAGATGCCAATTTGTGACAGGGATGTAGTAGGTTGATACTGTAGGCTGACAGTCATCCTCTGTCCCCTGCCCGTAATTCTGGCCCCTCAAAGAGACGATGCATGGCCTGGTTTTGTCATCGGTCCGCTGCTCCTTGGTGGTATGGGCGGTGGAAAAAGCTTCCTTGATCCGGTGAAGCCTATCATCAATGGCTGGAGCAGCCGTCTGGCTTGGGTCCTAGGAAACCAGGGGAGGGTGACACCTTATCGTGCTCTGGAAAGAGGATAGATCGGTCGATAAGTGTTTCAGTGAATTTTTTGCATGCTCAACCTGAGACATGTAACAGGCTGAGTCACTGGGTTCAGTTCTCAAGGCTGACTGTGAATACAAGCATCTCTATAAAGGCCTCCACCCAGGTCATCAACTCGGGACCTCAATGAGAAACAAGATTAATAGATTGTAATAGATTGAAGTAATAGATTCACTGTAGTACTAAGAAACTGGCGAGCTAACTTGGGCAGAACGGCCTGTTCTCGCCACTCTGATGTTATGTTATGTTTTGTTAAACATCGTCCTCAGGAATACCATTGCACAGGAAGCCCTGCTCTTAACTAATCTCAGTGACACAAACCTCAGTGGGTACTCTCTTTCGGGGCAAGAACCCTCAGGCTTTGGAAAACAGGTCCATCGCCAATATAGTGATGAAGCCATCAGAGGTTGGCAGATCTGAGACGCAATCCACGGTGAGGTGGGTCAGGGGTCGCTGAGGAATCGGGAGAGGCTGTAGATCACCTTCAGGAACATGAGGGGGAGGGTTTGTAATGGGGCAAGTAGAACAGGAGGGAGTGAGGAGGGGAACTTTTCTTGTCAAGGTGGGCCATCAGAACATCTGGGTAAGAACATTGACTGTAGGGGGGACTACTGGATGTCCTGTCGCTGCTGTAGTTTGCGCCCAGGTTATCAGTTGGTCCTCTACTCCTCTGGGAGTATAGGTCTTTACAGTTAGACAAGGGGCAGGCCTGATGGACATGGACTGATCTAAGAGAAGAAGAACCCAGAGGAACCTGCTCAAGCACGGGCAGAACAGATGAACTCCACGCAGACAGGCCCCAGTCCTCATTAAAGCACGACCCACTGCACCACCGTCCTTTCCAAAGCGATAGATTGTGTGTTATGTCACATGTCGCGCTATTTACACCCAGCATTAACATATAATCTCTGAGTCCAGATGTATCACTGGGGTCATCTTCAAGGATAAATTGACTATTTTTACTGAAACTGCTTAAGACCGAGTCAAAAAATCTGACCCCGAGGGAGGATTGAATCCTCCCTCGGGGTCAGATTTTTTGACGCGGTCTTAAGATTCAGATTTTCTGACTCGGTTTTTGAGCAGCGTCGGTATAAATTGTCATTGAGACTTGCTGTGTTCAATAAACACATCATCTGCCTCACATGTGGACCCATCGGTGCAGAATGTGGGCCCAGCAGGTATTAGCGCATGGCACGGATATGATTTGCATTTCCGCATTGCATTAAACACGTGTTTTCATTATCTAGATGTTGCTCCATTGTGATTGGAGTTCAGTAGATGGGTCATCATGATGATTGATGATTCCCATGGTAACCAAAAACAAACTGCATGGCCAGTGAAGTTTTCAACATACGCTATGGTCTGGTAGTATTAAGCTGTGTTTTTCATTATTTGACATGGTATCTCGACGCAGATCGCATGCTAATGCAAGATATAAATGGGACCTTAATGACCACAGCAAGTGTGGATCTCAGTTTAACGCCTGATCCCGAGGAAAGATGATGGTTCAGGAACATGAAAAGTCAGGAGTCTGAACACAGCAATGGGAAACAGGAAAGTTTCCTCCCAAGTCCTCTAATTCTCGCCTGCAAGACAAATATTTATTCTAGTGAATGGAGAGCAGATTAAGGCTGCGTGGACACCAGCCGAGTCTGGCGGGAGTGGCCCTTTGTAAGACTTTAGCATTCATCAAACTGCCCACAGACTGGCTGGAAAAGTTGGACCCTTTCATGTGTTGAGATATGAAAAAAACATGACAGATGCATCTGGAGTTCGCTGCATCACTGTATCTCTGGCGGGTGATGGAGGCCTTGGACCTGACGAGTGTATTGTGCAGATTTATGTGACATGGCAGATCGTACAGCTGCCCTTCTATGGTTCACCAGTCATCACCAATCCTGTGGCCCAACACCAGGGGTGTCCAATCTGATCCATGAAGGGCCAGTGCGGTCGTTGGTTTATGTGACTGCCCAACACTAACACATCTGCTTCTAATTATCAAGGTCTTGATTGAACCCCCGATCACTTAATTCGTTGAATCAGTGCCGTAGCCCAGGGCTGTGATGAAGACCTTCACCCACACTGGCCTTTTACGGATAAGATTGGACACCCCTGCCCTGGACTGACACCTTTTTTCCTCAGTGATGTCACAGCTAATCATGTCCACCCTGCAAAGCTGTCTGCCAGTCAGGATTCAGTTCTGGACAGTAATGGACTTCAGGGCTGGTCCTCTCTGTGGAATGTGCCATCTGGGAGGTCCATTCGAACATCTGCTGGTCCTCCTCAGTAAACAGGAATCAGTGCTCAACAGGATCAGGCTGTATAGAAACCCAAGAAGACTCCACAAGTCTGAAAAATCTGACTGGCAGCTATGATACTTTGAAATTTTAACTGAAAAAATATTGATTGGGTAATGAGCAGTATATGAGAGACAGTACAGACAGGCTTTTTCAATGAGGTGATAAAAGTTCTTTAACACTTTTAACTGTTAAGGAGAGCCAACAAGGAGGCATTTGCATCCTGAAATATTCCACCAGAAAGCATAGGAAGGACATTACAAAATTCAGAAGGCTTGCACGTAGTACATAACCCCTGTGGGATATGTATATACAGTCTTTCTTTGTTGTAGTTTGTTGAATGTGGTTCTAAGTCGGCACCAGGTATGATGCATTTGTGCAGGATTTTTTTTAATCAACATCTAAGTAATATCAACATGACCTCGACAAAAACTGCAGCGCAGTGGCTTTTGTAAGACATTATGCTCTCTTTCATTTTATGTGTCAGGTGACCTACTTTCCTGTTCTCCGGTTTACTTTATTAATTTAATGCTTTGACAGGGTCCTGTCTTCAGCTGAGAATCTCAGTTCGCCCCATAAGTCAGTTTGACTGCATTCCTCCAGGTTTCCTGACAGATGACCATCACCATCTTCTCCTGCTGCAGCGCGGTGAGTCATCACTTTAAAATATCTGTTCAGCTGCTTATGGGGAAAGAGACACAGGAAATTATGACATCTGTCTACAGTCTATGCAAGTTCATTAAAAAAATACAGAAATAACAACCGCCCCACACTCAATGAGTTCTCACAAAGTCTGATATATAGGCTATATTATATTACATTTATTGATACTTTGCTATATTCAAAAGATTATAAACCTCACTGCGCTGTCAGACCGAAAGCTCAGAGTGATCTCATCTGTAGACTGTATACAGGCTCGATAACTTCATCTCAAGAGCCAGTCCAGCTCATTTTCTAATCTGCAAAATCATCACAGCACACAAGCAAAAGCGTACCAGCTTTTCTGAAACCTTCATGACCAGAAATGTAACGTTGCAGAAAGCATACATTTTGCTGCAAGGTTTTGCACGAACAATTGCACATTGAAACATAAAAACTTTAGCTTTGACCTAAAACATTCGCTGACCTCAAACACACCCTCAGTGAAACTCCAGCCCCTCAGAACTCCAGCTTTTTGTTTTGAACATAAATATCTTTTATTACACCCGGCGAACTCATTGACCAAATTGCAAATTTGGGACTGATTTTGTGTGTGAGTGATGCAAGGAGAAATTTGAGCGACGTGATCAAATAACAGGCCAATTTGAACATTTATTTCAACAATTCAATGTACATTTTATGAGGTCCTGAATAAAAGCTGTTTTATGGAGATATAGGTCTTCAGTTTTCAATATTCAGATTCAGATGCCCTCAGATTCAAAGTAAGTGTGAGAGCACATGACGTAAGAGCAGCCTCGCCGTACGGTTTAATAGTGTTGTAGCACTCGAGATCGGTCTCAAGACCATTTTTTTTAAGGTCTCGGTCTCGCCTCGAAATCGACTGCATTTTTTTTGG
The DNA here is from genome assembly GCA_029721435.1 of Gymnothorax reevesii. Taxonomy (NCBI): domain Eukaryota; kingdom Metazoa; phylum Chordata; class Actinopteri; order Anguilliformes; family Muraenidae; genus Gymnothorax; species Gymnothorax reevesii. Next base: position 17,733,529 of record CM056583.1, on the reverse strand, counting down.
TCTTGTCTTGGTCTCTGACAAAGCGGACTCGGGATTTTTTTTCAAGACCACAGCTGCAGCCATATCTCTAATTTACCTGTCAATTGTCTGATTCAGTTTTGACATCATCGCTGTGATTGGATGCAAAACCTTCTGCTTCAAATGCAACCAGTAACGTTAATTTGACAGCTGTACGTTTACGCAAAGCTTGTAGTTGGTTCAAAAACTGTTGAAGTATGTTAAAGGACAAAAAATGCAACGTTAAAAAAAGAGGGAGAGAGAAGAGTGAAGACTGAAGTATTAAATTGTTTGATACATCCTGTATTTAATGAAGGTTTCTAGGGGAAGACAGTCGTCACCCAGAAAACCTGATGCTTGCACACAAAAAATTGTGTTGTTAGGTGGAAATAAATATGAAGTTGTTTCCAGCTCCTTAGCGCATGTCTGGATTTGTGAGCTCATAGAAAACGAAGGAATGTTCTCACACAAAAAATTCACCTTTGCGATGCCTTTTGATTATTTTATCAACAGATTTCCTGTAGTACACTAACACATGCATATACAGTAACCTGCAATAAAAGAGGTCAAAGAAGAGGAATCTTCATTTGTATAATGTGGGTGTTTTTATGGGAATGTGGATGCATCAGATCAGTATCAGGTGCACCTATGGTTCGCATGTTCCACATTTCATCATAAGTGTGCCATGCCACATAGGATTTGCACTGGTCCGATCTTGGTCTTGACTCGGCCTCCGCCTGCCTTAGTCTTGGTCTTGACTCAGTATCAGCCTCTAAAAGTCTTGGTCTTGACTTGGTCTTGATACACTCCGGTCTTGGCAATGTCTTGGTCTCGGATTAGGTGGTCTTGACTACGACACTATGGTTTAGTCCGAGATGACAAGGAGCTGAGGAACTAATATATGTGACGGGGGCAGAAGCGAGGAAGCGAGTCACAGAGGAGTCCTGACCTGACCCTCGTAGCACAAAAGACCTTCAGTAAAAAGCACTGAACGAGTAAAAGTCAAGAGAAGCTCAATCTTTCCCTTTCTTTTGGAACAAACTCTCTCTCTCTCTCTCTCTCCCAGTCTCTCTATCTTGCTTGCACTTTCAATAAAATATCTCACTCCCCCATTTCTCTCTCTCACTCCCACTGTTTCACACTCTATCACTCTCTTTCTCCTTCTCATGAGCCACTTCCTGCTGGGCGTCCAATGAGCTGCCACCCTGACAAAGTAACGTTATCTGCATGCAAACATGACCGTCTCACAGGAACAGACACTTTCCTGTTCACAGAGATGTGGGTTTTTCGCAGTAATTCGTTTGCATGTTTCTATGCCCACAGAAGTTTTGCATTTTATTTTCGGCATAAAAAATTTAATAAAGAGGTGAAAATTTCAGGTCGTACCTCCGTGAATAAACCAGGGAATTCCTACGTTGGAGGGAGGTTTTCTGGATGTACATGACACCCGTTTACCTGCTTTAAGATTCCTGAAGTCAGTAGGCCAGTGAAAAAGGCTCAGTTGCAGCAGTGTGAACAGACATTTCCAGACTTTTTTCGCCAGAGTGTGATTTTACGCAACACTGTGATTCTGGCTCTCACAGAGACTGATTTGAGTCTGAATCAGTTTCCCTCCCAAAAAAAGGGCACCATCAATGCTGTGTTAAGTTTGTCAGAGCAAAGTCAGGAGAAGAAGAATGAGAGAATGAGGAAGGAGGAGGAGTCTCGCTGAGACAGACAGGCGGGGGAATGGGTGTGTTCTAGAGGAGAGGTGAGGGGGGGTAAATTAGGGGAAGGGAGGGGCTCTAGCCTCAGTGGTAACCTGCTCATTTTTAGTGTCTCAAGTGCCTGACTGCAACTGAACTGTCCCCGCGACTCTTCTACAGGGAAACGAGTCAGAGACCAGGCGAAACCTCATGGCCAGAACAGTTTCCAGGGTAAGCAGTGAATTATTCTCTTTCTCTCCCTTTCTTTCTTTCTTTCTCTCTCTCTCTCTCTCTCTCTCTCTCTCTCAGCTGCCTGAATCACTCGGCGATGTGGGGAAGTTTTGCATTCAACAACAATAAATCTGCATTCGAATCAGTAGCAGGGATCTGCACAGCTAAAAACACTGGTTATTAGCACCAGAGCACCAGTGTTATATGGCTAATTCAGAATAGTGTGGTGTTACAATAATAATCATATATGTCATATATTGACTAACTGCATGTTGACATTTTTTAGTCATATTATTAGGGCACAGCCAGGGGTGGAGGCAGCTTTTGCTTGTGTGCGCGTGCATGTATACATGCATGTGGGTGTGTCTGAGCGCATGGACGTGTTTTTTGGTGAGCGTTTGCAGACAAGCACATGTACAGGTATACAGACGTGTGTATGTACGAGTGCGTGTGTGCATGTCTGTATGTGTTGTGTTTCATGTGTGTGTATATGCTTGTGTGTGCATGTGTGCGGTGTCTGCAGGTGCATGTTGTATTGCATGTTTGTGTGTGTGCGCGCGTGCGTGTGTGTGTGTGTGTGTGTGCACAAGTGCTGTGTAATATTATGAGTAGGAAGAAGAAATTGAAAGAGGAAACCCAGGCTTTCCTTCCTCAGTTGATAGCCGCTGGTAGTGGGTGTTAGCGGGTGTTAGCCGCTGGCAGTGGGGGTTCGCTCTGCTCAAGGTCTGAGCCGTGTGATGGGCGATTTCACTGTGAAATGGAGCACTCAGTCTAGGAGGCCTCAGGAAGAAACAACAGAATTTCAGGAATGCTGCAAGATACCAGTGAAACCCGACCTCGCACCAGCCTCTGTCAGAGCATGCTACCTGTGATAGCATTACCCTCTCGTTACACAGTTGTGTGTTCTGCCCGTGAGTGCATTCCTTCCCTGTTACACAGCTGTGCGTGCTGCCTGTGCTAGCGTTCTGATCCAGTTACAGATCTGTATGTTCTACCTGTGATAGCATTCCCATCCAGTTGCGTGCATCTGTGCATACACACACCGAGACCCAAGAAATGATTCTGGACCCCAAAAGTCTATGATTCCTTGCTTAATCTACAAATACAAACACACACACACACACACACACACACAATACAAAATTACCATACACAAGCAGGAATAAACCCTCCTAAACACTTTAAATTCCTTCACTCAGAGGAATGCACACACGCTTAAGCATATTCACGAAAGATGCACAAACAGGCTCAGACACACTGAGACTTGCATACAAATGTAAACTCAAACAGATAAACTACAGGGATATAAAGATGCGGCTGTTGCACGGCCTGAGCCTTCCATGTGAGGGACATACAGGAGGTGGACAATAATTCAGAAGCGCCCCTGAGTAACGGCTTGACCCCTGAAGTCTCTGATGCACAGTTCAGAAAGCAGACACTGATCATCACCATCCATCTGAGTGCTTCTTCGCAGCATGTGTCTGCTTGAAGGAGGGCTAAGCAGCTGTGCTTTGCGTGATGAATCTCCAAGGTAAGATGAGGATATGAACAGAGTTCCAAAGGACCAAATAGTTTACGCCCAAGTAGTCACTGCAGGTGCATTAGTCATAAAGATGGCCACATTATGGCAAAACCTCAAAATTATGACAACATGTGCCAAGTATGAAAAAAACAACAATAGCTAAACAGAATGGTGGCTTCATGTCAAAACTTTCTGACAGGGAGCGATTGACACTCTGTGGGAAAGTTTCTAATAACTGTGGAACTAAAACTCGAATCACGCAAATCAATCCATCTGCAACAAAAACAGTGCGCTGTGATTTGTGCTGAGTTTCACCTCACTGGTGTTTATTGGTGCATTTCTAATGATCTGACTACCCCTTGTACTCACTTCAACTTGTCGTGTGCTCACCTCCGTCAATCTGTCACAGAAGTTTTAATAAACCATAACGGAGAAGAGTAGAGTTTTACGCAATGCCCTTGACCTGTGAGAATGACCTCTGCTTTCTGAGCTGATTCGTACAGCTTTAATAAATGTTTGTGCAGCTGATTACATCGCTCATTCGCTATGTGAGTCATGAGGAGAATGTGTCGGTATTGTGCTTATATCTATTGTCACGGAGAACAATATACTTTACGGATGATGTCATCAATTATTTCCAATCCACGCCCACACATTTTGATGGTCTTTACGTCTCTGAACATAGCATTTCTCAAGCAGTAATTGTGTGAGTGATAAAGGTGAGTTTTCACTTGTTTTCATTTGTCGCCATCAAAATGCTTTAGTTCTGCTCTCAAATCCCCTCAGGCGGCTCAGCAGAAGGGAATGGATTCCCTGCAGAACAGTCAGGGAGAGGAGCAGAAGGGAATGGATTCCCCGGGGGACAGTCAGGGAGAGGAGGACGGGCACGCCCCCGTCAGCTTCTCACAGTTCTCCTCCAAACTCCGCGCCATGATGCGGATCCGCAGCAAGTACCTGGCCATCAAGCGCCGGAAGGTGGACCTCACCTTCTCCAACCAGGGCTCCATCTTCCAGAATCGCTCCACCAGCCCCAAGATCTTCACCTTCGATGGGGTGGCGGCGATTTCTGGCGACTTGTCCTCACCGCGGAGGAAGAGGAAGAGGAGGAAGAAGCGGGTCCTGTTCCCGAGCGACAGCAGGCGAAGGGCTGCGCCAACCGAGAGGAGCAGCCGTGCCAAATACTGTCTGCTCCTCCTCAGCTGCATCGTGTGCCTGCAGGTCTACAACGCCATCGAGAACCTGGACGACCACATTCTCCGTTATGACCTGGAGGGGCTAGGGAAGACCATGAGGCGTGAGGTGTTTGGCCAGCGGGAGGCAATTGATCGACTGCTGGAGCACCTTGGGGATTACCTGTCCACTTACGTCCACAACAAACCGCTCATGCTATCCCTCCACGGGCCCTCTGGCGTTGGCAAGAGCCACTTAGGCAGAATCCTGGCCCGACACTTCCGTTCAGTCTTGGGCGAGGAGCTGGTCCTGCAGTACTTTGCCCTGCACCACTGCCCCCTGGAGGCCAAGGCAGAGAACTGTGCTCAGGAACTGTCCCAAAGCATCGTGCGAATGCTTGAGCTGGCCGAGGAGGAGGAAAAGATCCCTGTCTTCATCTTTGATGAAATGGAGTTCATGCATCGGCCGCTCCTCAACGCGCTGCAGGATCTTTACCATCCAGACCACCCGGCAGAGAGCCTGAATGCCGTTTACCTGCTGATCGGAAATTTTGGCCAAGCAGAGATAACTCGCTATGTCCTGCAGAACACTTCATCCAGCGGGGTGCCTCTGGGGCCAGAACTCGGACCAGTGCTGAGGACTGTCCTGGAGAAGCAGCACCCTCTCTGGGGGGAGGCGGACATCAAACTGGTGCCACTTATGCTGCTGGAGAAGGCTCATGTCATGGAGTGCTTCCTGTACGAAATGACTCAAGAGGGTTTCTACCCGGACCGAGCCCACATCGAGCGGCTCGCCTCAGAGATACAGTACTACACGGTGGGGGACAGACAGTTCTCACAGATGGGGTGCAAGCAAGTGGTGGCCAAAGTCAACTTACTGTAAAACCTCTCAGTGAAAGGGTGTGTGCGCGTGTGCACGCACATCAGTCAGTGTTTGTGTGTGTGTGTGTGTGTGTGTGTGTGTGTGTCCACACTGCTACTAGACTGACAAGCTCCTGGATTCCCTCCGGGGCAACGACAGATTCGGGGTTCACACTGGAAACCCTGATTTTTCCAGGAGCCTCTAAATATGCTGGGGAGGGAAGATGTGACAAGGGTTTCCCAGGAGACACCAACATCTTAGTCCAGGCGTGTGTGAAACACAAATGTAAAAATAATTTAATTGCGCCCCCTCATCACACATGGCACTACGAGTCTCAGGAACATTGATGAATGTGTGATTGCACAGTGTTACTTCCCTAACAACATACTTACTCAACTATGGAGTTCACTGGATCCTGTCTGCCATTGGCGATCACTGGCCATCACCATGCATTTGGGTGTCTGAGGTTTTTGTGCCATTGCAAAGATAAAGGAGGCGTTTTCTGACTCAAATGGGAGGGTATCGCTCTCCAGGAGGGATAGAGATGACGCTGGTGTGGGGATTGCGAGGATATTTACAGTCAAGTCAGATGGTTTACGCCCAGACAGGAAACCACAAGATCCACATCCTCAAATGGCCAGAATGTTTCAGGCGATATTAGTAAGCAATACTTTCTCTGAATTTCAGCATGGTAGCGCTCCATGTAGACTTGGCTATCCTCTCAAAAGGCCCATTCCACTGAAAGACAGGGCCATCCCAGCATTCATCTCATGCCATGGCCCACAGGTCTGCCCAGCACTGGTGGAAGGATTGGCCAGCGGGTGGTGCTGGGGAGCGATGTGAATCAGTCATGGTAGCTCAACGAACGCACTACTCTTTAGAGATTCCATGCGATATTAGCATGAGTGAGATTGCAGAGTTCACACTCAACTGTGGTTGCCTAGTTACTGGTTGGAGCCTTTCAGTTCTGCTCTTTGGACAGGGGTATGAATGAAATGGCTGAAACTATTGTGGGAAGGTTTTTCTCTCTCAGTGTTTGTTCCAGCAGATAGTAAAATGAGGAATGCAGTATTAACTCTGAAATATAAATTGTCTCCGGTCACATGAAATAAATGTGAGTGTACAATTAAGAGAAGCTTTTACTGATGAATGTTTTGTTAAAGTAAAACTTAAAAAATAATTCTAAAGCCTGCCTAAGGGCCCAGGGGCCTGTCGTTATAAAAAAGAGGTCTGGTCAGGCGCATTGCCAGCTTGAAGCAGCGGAAAGCGATTCTTCTATTGGCCAAAAAAACCTGGTCTTACATCAATTGTCAGTATTTTACAAATAGTCAAAAGGTGCATTATTAAGATAGAACTATTTGCCTACAGGGGTGGGTGCAGAACATGCATACACTCTGCATGTGACACACTCCGGCATGTGCTGCAGCGCCCAGACATGCAGAAGATAAAAAAAAAGATTACATCAAAGATTATATTTGCGTATATCAAGATATTTAACCCTTTGAGCGCTGAATACATTTTCAAAGAATTAAAAATGTCATTATCCTTCGCTGTTGAAAACCAATCATGTGTCAACTTGTTTAAAAGCGCTCCTCTGCGGGAGCTAACCCTAACCCTCTGTGGGAGCTCTTTTAAACAAGCTACCACATGATAGGTTTTCAAAAGCATCTGATTTTGTTGTCTCACATCATTGGGCAACTATAGTTGCCTATAGTACTGAAAGGGTTGAAAAAAATGCATCAGAATGTTGCGTGATCACTTGCATGCAACTATGGGCCCCATCAAAGAACACAATGAAATTTGAATAAAATAATATTCTGTTCATTATTTTGAGATGTTTCACCCATAAACAAAAATATGCCACAACTCAAGCGCCGCTAAAGAACTGCCGTGATTAACTTTCATGTCACTACAAGTTAAAGAAAATAAATAATTTGACATTGTGCAGGTAAAGAGTGTTAGGAGTCTTAACACACCGAAAGAGCAGGAAATGGGAATTGAAGACCCTACTGCTGCAAGTACTGAAGTCACATTTTCACCCACGGAAAAATATCCCTTATAGCTGCCCGCGTCTACTGCCACGATTTTCTCAAAATTGGCATTTTGTGACACAAGTACTTTAAGCACTGGCATCTTCAATTTCGGCAAGGCTCATTTTCACAGGTTTTTACGTGTCATTTTTCTCTCAATTCATAAGTTTGCAGGAAATACTTTGCAATCTCTCAGTTTTCAGTCCTCAGCATGGACACAGATTATTTTTCACAAAGGAACGAGTGCCTGAAGTCACTCACTAATACAGAGTTAAACGAATCCTCACACTATACCACATAAAATGGGCAGTCAAAGAGAAAATAACGATCATCATCAGCCCTCCCACTTCTACAGGCTGAACTAGTCCCTTCATGACTTGGTTTGGCTCCAGCGCGCGGTTTCTAATGAAAGACTACAGATCAAAACTGTCCTAAAATCGAACACTCATGTCTCGACACATATCCCTCGGGGCAGCTTCCACATTCAAATTAATTTTCTCAATATCTGTTGACAGAAAGGGAACCCATTCCATCAATAACTAGGTGATTTGCGATGCAATATGAATGGTCGCATATGTATTTGCAGATTATCCAGGACAGCCATAACTCCTTTTAATTGGCTGACTCTGTCATTCCTGCAGTTGTACATGTGATCCCCACCTGGAGGGGTGGGTGGGCGTTCGGGGAGAATGGCTATCCATTAGAAACCGTATATCATGCCAAGAACATCCATCCATCCATATATCACTCTATATTGCTTCTTTCTCACGGGGGTTGCGGGGGAGCTGCAGGCGACTCTGGGCAGAAGGCAGGGACCGACCGTAGAACAGCGTCGGAATTTTTGTGCGATCGAAAAACTCGTGGCAACAGGAACATTAATAAAAAGACAGTTTGGAGTGGTGAGAACGGGCCTCCGATGTTTGGATGAGTCAGGTGAGAGATGACGATGCAGCCCTCAGAAGGATGGAGAATTCTCCGAGGCATGTTGCGTGTTGCGTAGCCTCGTCATGTGTCACGGATGACTCTTGGACATGAGAGAGGACATATGACCGGGCGTTAGAGGGCGTGATGCTGAGCTGTATGTCCCTGTCCCGGCAGCGGCAGCAGTACGGGTCAGGAGAGCAGCACCTGAGAACAGTTTGGTTTTGTGCAGGGCGCACAGCATTTATTCAGACACCTTACACCACACTGCAATTTATGAATACTTTTCAAATGCAAGCCTTGGGATACACTGTGTGATGATTTTTTTGCATCTCAATATATTTACAAACATTTTTGAGCAATATTTAAAACGCAATATTAGTGTTTTTGGAGATTAGTCACTGTGGGCTTGATCAGGCCTGTTCCCTCCTTTCCTGCTGCAAATCTGTCATCATGGCAGGAATCTGCCGAAGCGCCAGCACACCTGGCTTTTAAAGGGTATGGGACACCAGACTCTGATTGGTTTATTTTGTGTTGGGCCCGAACACATTTATGAGAAGACCGAGTATAACCACATTGAGCTATGAGCCTTGCTTTGCTCTCATCCGCTCTTAAAATGGCTTAAGTGGATTTAGACACACCCTACATGCATCTGGACAAGCTGTGCGGTTGGATTGTACAGCCCTCAGTCATCACTTCGGAGCTGAGGACACTGACGCGCTCCCATTCCTGCCTGATCCTGGACTTCAGTAGATCAGCTGTGCAGAATGTCCATTGTTGCATGTTGTGCTTAATAATCCCCCACACATACTGGTGGTCTGTATCCCCACTCTGTGCCACAGAGCCCTGCTGTTGTTATACATGCAAACAGAGGCTTTGCATTACTCCGCTGGAGCGGGCGAGGAGGCTTCTGAAAAACACCAATTCTGCAAGGCATATGATGTTCCAAAATATGAGTGCATCGTCCCAAGTCAATGTTGCTTTTACAAATGTGCAAGTTGCCCATGCAGAGGGCACTAACTCAGCCCCAGACCGCGACAGATGCCATTTCTTTGAACACGTTGGCCATAACGTGAGATGGTCTTTCTCCTCTTTGGTATGAAGAGCATAACAGCTATTATTTCCAAAAACGATTTGAAAGATGGATTCATAAAACCACATTACTCCTTTCCAATTCACATCACCCTGTTTCAAATGAGATTGAGTCAAGACAGTGTCGGCATTGCTTCTGTATGGTGTTGATATGTCATACAGTAAAGTCTTCACTTGCATTTCATGCTGCCAAAATTCGTCACATGAATAACAAAAGGTTGCAAGTGACCTGTTCAGAAAAACAGGTTTCATCAGGAATGTCACTTGCAACCTTTTGTTATTCATGGATGAATTGACAGGGTTCCCAGGCACAGTCCTGTTAAGTATTTATAAGCCCATCTGGTTATGTCCAAGACTTTAGCATGTCACTCCTAATGCAGTGTTGTCTGAGGGCGAAGTGACCCCACACATCCAATATTAATATTTAGTCTTGTCTTAAACACATCGGGATTGGTCTGGTTTCTTCAAATTCTCTGATTCTTATCATTACATTATGAACTGTTGTCGGTGAGATTCCGAAATTCCACGCTTCCTCATTTTTAGAATCGTTGTTCTTAAACTGTTTGAATATTTGCTCATGCAGCTTTTTGGCAAAGTGGCGAACCTCAGAGCGCCTTTCGGGGAAACAATCCTGCCTTTGGTGACTGTATTTATTCCTGATCATAACTGAACTGTCTGCTACACATTCACCTCTTTACCTGCTGAGTGTTAAACGTGGGTGTTTAAGATTCCACAACTTTTCTCAATTATTCTATTCCCATTTCCTGATTGTTTTCTGAAAGTTCCAACCAGTGGTCATGTTGGTTATACGTGCAATGACAAGCAATCTGTGAACAACGGGAAAAAATATTTTTACAATTTTAAGGATTCAAACAGAGGTATGCAACATATTATTTTGGTACATTTGGATAGTATATTGGAACAATAACTACGACAGAGAAATTCATGAGAGTTGAGTTTATTGGTCGTGATATATGTAAAAAAAAATCTGTCAATTCTTGATACAAGTAGGGTAATAATTAAAATTGTGCAGTCACTTATTACTCCTGAATAAAAGCCTTCTCCTTGCTATCCCTTGAGGTTTAAACTTCTTACTTGTATTCAGAAGTATAAAATGAATATACCAAAGTAATATGTTGCTTACCTTTGTTTGAAACCTTAACATTTATCTTGCACCTGTAACTCTTTGGGCATCACCTATCTCTGTAACTACTTAAACTAGCCAAATGCCAAAGAAAAATCTGTATTTTTGCTATGTATATATTGCACATATTTCATTTTGAGAGATTACTCTGTGGCACATGTCGAGTTTTGCAAGTTCTGAATAAGGTGGTATGGTGCAGCGCCACCTGTTGGCATGCCAACTATGCCAACATAGGCAAAGCAAAATCAGTGTTTTCGCAATGTACATAAGTCACATATTCCATTTCCAGAAACTTTTCCATGGCGCATGTCTGGTTTTGTCAGATCTGACATGTTGGTAACAGTTGTACTGTTTATAGCTGTATACTGTTTTGCCTGTGCTACCCCTATACTGATATATTACTGAACATCCATCCTCTATACCCGCTTATTCCTCACTAGGGTCACGGGGCGAGCTAGAGCCTATCCCAGCTGACTACGGGCAAAGGCAAGGACCCACCCTGAACAGCTTGCCAATCCATCGCAGGGCGCACAGACCATTCACACACCATTCACTCTCACACTCATACCTATGGGCAATTTCGTGTCTCCAATTCACCTGATATGCATGTCTTTGGACTGTGGGAGGAAACCGGAGTACCCTGCGAGTACCCTACCCACGCAACACGGGGAGAACATGCAAACTCCACACAGAAAGGCCCCAGGCCGGATTCAAACCCACGATCTTCTTGCTGTGAGGCAGCAATGCTAACCACTGTGCCACCGTGCTGCCCATTACTGAACATTCATCCCCTTATATCCAGACATCGGCAAAGAGCACCATAAAACCTCCCATGGCATGTTAAAATATCCTGAGAGAGCTGGAGACTCAGATAATGTAAAGGCTCTATCCTCTTGGTTAACATTATTATGGGCCCCTGAATATTCCTGCAAATAGGCAAATTGGAGATTTTTTTAAAATGTCGGTAGTCGCTGCTCCAAGATGGAGCATCAGTGCCGAAGATGTTTCTGGTGTCCTTTGTTTAGAAGGGAGGTTCAAATTAATGGTCGACCCATCCACACAGGTGTCTGTTTATTACTGTTAATCCACTGTACAAACAAGAAAAAATTAGTCTGCACCCAACTTTGGGAGCAAATATCTCGAAAAAGCAAAAAACTGACAGACTAAATACCTCAAAATTTTTCTCATCTTTAATGTCTGAAAAGGAAACAGGTAAGATGAATTTGCCACTGGTCAGGTTTGAAAATTAAAATAAGCCTGAATTTGTAAAAATAGTTTTTTCCCATTGAACTGAGATTTTTTGTCATTGCATCCAGGTGCTCATATCTTTGGCGGACTGAAGCAGTTATCCATAATATTCCTTCAAAAATTGGTACTTTTCCTCAAAAATGCTTAATTGGGTACCTGACTTGTCCACTTCTGGGTGGCGCTGTAGCCATATCGATAAAAATTGTGAGCTCAAACCCCGGGATTTACCGTTACACATGTATGGGCACCATTCTGCCGAATTCCATGCCATTCTGAGACATCAACTCCGCTGCCAGTGCCACTCTCTCAGAATATAGCTCTTAATAAGTTTTCTTCAGTTTGATTTCAACTTAATGCAGCCAAAAAGTATTAAAAAATCGGTTGAATCTGTTTTTTTATTCTTTAAATTCTTTACACACTGTACCCATTCTTATGGAATTGAGGTTGCACAAAGCTGTAATTCTGTTCAAAGTGTGAGGCAATACACTGGATATGATGTCACAGTTTATTGCACATGGAATTAAGGGTCATATTTACACCTCCCGGCTGAAAAAAAGTCACTGTTCAGAAATTAATGAACAATTTCTATAATTGGGTCATTATTGCAGTAATTAATATGTTTCAGCTGGCAATAATCAGTTTAACCCTGACTGATGAAATGTGTCACTACTCATTACTTGAAAAATCATGTCGGAAGACACATCCCTTGATGGTGGAAAAGATGTTACAGTATTTCTGGACGGGCAAGTTATTGGCCTGTATTTAGCAAAGAAAACCATGAAAGACAAAAACAAGTATGAGGAATCATTTTCACAAACAAATTTGCCACCACAAAGTCCTGACCTTAGACACATAAAAAGTTACTGGGATGTGCTCAAGAAAGACCACCGAGTGGTTCAACCATTATGTCGAGAAGACAAGATCTCGGCCAAAAATTATGGCATTTCTGATCGAAAAGAAATGTTCTGGCATTGCATATAGTTGTCAAAACAATGACAAGACGAATATGCACTGTAATCAAAGCTACAGGGGCTCCAACTAAATATTTGAGTGTGCGACTTTTTTTTTTTTGGCTAGGAAGTGTATAAAGACCATTTGCACCTGCAAAACCAGTAATATTGCCAATGATTGGAGCAAAACAAATACCACAGCCAATTATTGGCAGTATTATTGGTTTTTGCCTGTGCTAAAAGGTTTTGCAATGGCAAACATTATCTAGCCCTAAGGCTCATGCACAGCCTGCATAAAATGTTACTCGAGTCCATTCAATGTTATTTGTATAGTGTTTTTCACAGGACTGTCACAAAGACGCTTTACAGAGCAAGAAGGGCAGTACCCAGCCTAATGAGGCAAAGAGTCAGGAAAAAAAACAGCTGTAGTGGGATGAAACCTTCCACTTCCACAAGGTCCACTTCTGATGCACACATGACCATTTTAGTCACTTTCATGGTCAGGGCTTAGAATGAGCACACTGACCCCTCTGTGGCTTCAAATCCATATTTTAGCAGATTATGATACACTGTCTGTGTGTAGTGACTCATTCTCCATCGCCATCATTCAAATTTTTCCGCGTCATGTCACAAAACATCTTTCAATTGAAGCACCTATTACTAAAACCCCATAGGTCACACTTGACCTGACTTGACTTGTGGGGTTTTAGTAATCAGTGCTTCAATTCATATGTACATGGTCACACTGTTTTGGCTAATTGGTGCATATATAACTTCAAACTAGTTAAAAGGTTTTGCCTTTGCACAAACAAACACAGAGCGTATTTGTACATTAAATAATTCAGTGGGCCAAGGGATGATAAAATATTTAGATTCAGTCCCAAACATTTAGAGTTCTCGCATTTTTCCACGGTGACATGCACGTTTAAGAGAGAAACAGCTGAAGATGATGTTCCACCCAGATGCACAGAGCCAAGAGTTCCCAGTTCATAATGTCCTTAAACACAGAGAAAAATACCATCTCCTTATCAAATGCAAATTTAATCCCAGTTCAGAGGGTGAGAATTCTCCCCAATAACTGGATCAAACAGTAATAAAGACAGCTGACGTAGTAGCTAATTTGCTCTTTTTTGATTATTGCATTTTCACTTGTATTTATTTTATTTTTGTCACATTCTATGGCACCGCAGGACAAAAATATTTTCAAAAAACTGCGGTAAATCCTGAGATTTGAATGCGCAGCTATGGAGCTCGGTCAAAAGAGCAAGAGAAACGGCGGTAGCGTGCTAATGCATTTCTCCTCCGGTACCGGACCTTCCTGCACATGTGAGGTTGATACGAGAGACGGACTCATGCTTTCCCACCGAGACCAGCAGCAGGCGGGAGCAGCTCGTGGTGAACACAGAGCTCTGTGTGGATTTAACCAACTTCCTCCTGCAGCACTGAGCCCAGTCCAGCTGCATACAGCTGCTGAAAGAATATGGAACAGCTGGTGAATCGCCCCTCCTCTCGAACACCACATACAGTGAGTCCGCCAGCAGCCAGGGAGGGGCAGAACCATGGTGTCATTCTGGGCTCCTCAGTTTATTTGGGAGGGATTTCTGCGCCTAAATAACACTGAGGATGTAACACAGGTGTCTGTAGCCTGCAGGCAGTGGACAGGGGGCAGACCTCGGGCTGTTTACAAGTGTCCGCTCTCGGGGAGAGGAAATTGGCCTGGTCTGCTGGGGGTCTCGTTCTCCTCACTTCTCTCTACAGCTTTCCATACTTTTTGTGCTCTTTCCTCCATCAATCAGGGCGACAGGAAGGATAGAGAGCAAGGAAGACAGAGGAGGAATCCGGCATGCGAGGAGCGGGCAGTTGCACACGAGATGGGGATGTAGATTCACAGGTCGATCATTGAATCATGCGGTAAAGGATGGTCTCGATACTCCTTTACTGCAGGGGATGAGAACTATTCATTTTTCCTGATGCATTATTAAGAGCGAATGGATTGGCCAAAACTGAACATAGTTGCCCCTGATTCATTTCCCGTACTTAGCCACCGAGTTCCAAGGAGGCAGAGAGAAGCACGTCAGATCATGCTAATGGCGTTTTGTTCGGTGACATGCAGTGGCTTGTCTGCACCCATTGGTAGGTGCGCTTTACAGAAAAATATCGTGACTGGTACCTGATAACACGTAACTGAACCCAAGTACTCCAACTCTAGATGAGATATCGGCCCAGCAATAACATAACGAGAAACCTTTCGATACATGGATGAACTAACATACACATAACATAACATAACATAACATGAGTGGCAAGAACAGGCCTTTCAGCCCAACTAAGCTCGCCAGTTTCTTTATACCATTGTGAATATATCCCTTCAGATACCTGTCGGCTTCACTTCCAGTGGAAGCCAGACGGAGCTCAAATTATTAACTGCTGAGTCAGGGGGTGGAGTTACTGAAATCAGCTGACTGGAATAACGTGCGGAGCAATGGCACTGCCAATCTGAAACTCTCTGACCGTGGGCTTTACAGGCCTGACGGATGAAACATTTTTGACTGACCCACCAATGCATACCAATAATGATTATCTACACACATGCTGCGTGCCGTGTGGGATATACATATAATCTCTGAGGAAAAAACACCATCTATCGTGACTGAGCAGCAGAGTGCAGGGCAGAGTTTAGGGAACGGGATTTGTTGCGCTGTCGCGCGGATTTGGTTTCCAGGCGGGGCAAAGCGACTCTATTGTGCAGATGAATAGCCTGAATGGCGGTTGTAAGTATATCCACCTTTGATAAGGCATTGTAGGTAAAAATAAAAGTGTTCAGTGTGTTTGTCCCTCACAAAGCACACCCTCTCCATTCTTCGAGGTATTGAGGGATTGCCCTAAGCGTGCGACAGCCGTCCCCGCCCCCGTGAGATCAATATCTGGTGCGGCTGGCAGAGATACACACATCACTGCACAGGAATGCACACTATGCACATGAAGGTTACCCAAGAACACCAGGGACTTTTATGACAAACATTTATAAAGTCCCACATGATAAACACGTACAGTAGTGTGCAGTGATGAATATACACCATCTAAATGGGGTCCTGATATATTACTTCTTCATAATGTTTTGTTGAAAATGCACCAAAAAATACTGCTGTTGGCAACAAAAAAAAATCAATCATTCCCACAAGTATATTAAGGTAAAATTATTGGTAATAAGCAAAAACAGAGAAAACATCTACTTTTTTTAAAATAAAAATAACAATTGAAAAGATATCTCAGCTTTTATTTTTGAGTCTTGCAGAGGCTGAATGCATATTTCAAGCCTCATTCCATGATTATTGCTGCAAAAAAAAAATTGCATAAACTGGTTTGAGGCAACAAAATTACCTCTGATGGTCAGTTGTTCCAGTATATAAGAT
Source organism: Gymnothorax reevesii (assembly GCA_029721435.1). NCBI lineage: Eukaryota > Metazoa > Chordata > Actinopteri > Anguilliformes > Muraenidae > Gymnothorax > Gymnothorax reevesii. Next base: position 17,717,265 of record CM056583.1, on the reverse strand, counting down.
GACATGAACTCTGAGCAGTGTCAGTGTTAAACATGATGTCACGATGGGAGGAGCTTGTTCTGATAGTTCGCAGCTGCATTGTGGTCTTACTTGATGCTGGATCATCACAAATTTCTGAGGACGTGAAAGAAGCTGTGTCACGATAACTGCGGATGCTCAGGTTGTACATTCCAATAAAGTGAATCTGCCTGACTGCAAGTCGTAATCTGATACCAGGTTTGCCAATCTGTCATCATTTTGCATTGTATTTATACATTTTAGTTACTAAGCAAAATGTTTTTTTATATTCAGGAGCTTTCTTTTGGAATTTGACGATTCAAAGCGCTCTTATAAGCTTCAGCCAGGCGATACAAAGAATGTAAGCTGATCCATCGCCAATAATCATAGAAGAAAAATACCTTCTAGATTTATCAGTTGTGAGCATGCGCAGTAATTTTGATACAGCACCTGTTGCCACGGCACTGTAAGAAACACCATCAAGCGTTTGAAAGAGTCCGGTTCGCAGAAAACTAGTGGTGATAGAGGTGCAAAATGAAAGTTAAATGCCTTTGATGTTCATTATCTGTGTATGGCAAGTAAAAAAATTCGGCAGTTGACGGCGCGATAACTCAGTGATGATATTAGCAGTGCCAGAATTAAAGATATGAACATATCAAGATCTACCGTTTCCAGACGCCTTTGTGACAACAGTCTGATAAGTCCTGTTGCTGCCAAGAGCTGGTAACATCAAAAAAAGATTTGAGTTTGTCAAGGAATTGAAGGATTGGACACCAATGGACTGGGAACTGGTCTGATTTATCTCCATGTTGTTAAGTGTATAATCATCATTACACACTGCAGTAAACTCCCACAAAGTAAAGGAGTTGATATAGAATTAGAAGCTGATGCAGATACAGGTTTGGATGTGGGGTGGAGATGAGGTCCTGAGGCAGAACTCCAGCTCAGAGGTGTTTCAGACACACGAGACACGCTCAGAACACACCGCGAGCAGTGCCAGCATACAGCACCACACCCATTTTGAAGCCGAAACATTATCAGTGTGTCAGCTGAGGTGGGCTGGGAAAGGAAAAATGATTTTGGCCTGTTGAATCATGGGATGATCAGGTCTGCTGTCATGGAACTGAATGATGAAGCCTGGTGAACCTCTTTAAGTGCCCTCAAGTTTAATTTATTTTGTAAGTCAAATTGCGAGGAAATAATTGTGAGACAGTTGCAAACAAAGAGCCGGCTCATGCCTGTGGCCTCCCTGGCTCCAGGACACAGACCCCAGAATGGGCTCTTCAGTTTTCCACCATGACAGAGTGGGCTGTTCTTCACAGCGCAGAATCCATGTTGATTGGACACAGAAAAATCGACAGAGGGGAAAACCATGGATGACCTACGGGGAGTTTTGGAGGGAAATGAAAATGATGCGATGGACGGGGGCAGGGTGGGGGGTGGGATTGGGATATTTTTCCATAATGTGTATATTACTATTGTTTTAATACATTTTTTGAAAGACAGATGGCACACAGGGGAACGCCCCCCCCCCCACCATCACCACTTTAGTTTGACATCTTACCCCTTTCTTTTGAGTCTAATTGAAGCAAAAGTAAGGAAACACACGGTAAAAAAGAAAGAAAAACGATCCTCGATCCGCGCTCAGTCTCCAAAATGCTGAATTACTATGGGGTTGCACTTCCTGGGGGTAAATTTCGGACAGATCACGTGACACCACATGGCGTGGGAGGGGATCATATCGTGGGGGGTCTTTATAAGGGACTTCAAGCAGCGGCATTTTTGGGGAAGGGTGACATCGTTGAGTTCTGTGTGGGACGGCTTTGTGTTAAGGCTTTTGCCGTGAAAAAAAAATCTCCAAGCAAGAAAGGCGGATGGTAAAATAGAGGAAAACCATTATATCAGCCCGTATTTTTCAATACTGTCCTGAAGTCATTGACAGTGTAGTGTCATTATCCGTTGTTGGACTTATTTCACTTAAAAACACCATAAGTATGGAAAAAACAACAGCCAAAACTATGCACTGTGGCAGCTACAGCCCTGCTGTGGTTTCCCCGCAGGACACTGGCAGGTTACGGCAGTGTCAGTAGGCAAGACAAATATACTGTCTGTCGCCACAGCTGCTCCCAAATCCATCGCTGCATAAAGTCCCTTTTGAGAGCCAGGCGGTAAGATGGATATCTGAACCAGTACAGACTCTGACCCTGTAATTCATTTCATTTATTTCTTTCCCCAACATTCTAGTTTAGACATCCAGGACAAAATGCCACTGAAGTTATCAGCCCTGTGACAGTCAGAATTTGACTCCAGACGGTGAGGCCTCTCCATGTTCAACAACAGTCTGGATAGCGTGAGTCAACATGCAGCTTATCTTGAAAATGAGGTTAATGTCCTGCTGAGACTTAAGGAGATGAAAGAACAGTAATAAACTTTCCGCATTCGTGGGAAAAGTGCTCCTCAGAACTAACCAAATAACAATTAATTTTCCAGGAGCAAAGTGCAAACCATGTCTGGAGTGTTTATTCTTTTTAAAACAACCAGAACACCTGGAGCAACAGGTGCAAATATCTCCAAACACAGGGACACATCTTAAAGAAACAACCTTTTTTTATATAAAATTAACTGAATTTTTAAAGGTCGACATTAGTCTGCAGGCTCTCAGGTCGTTTACCCTGCAAAGCACGTCAGGTATGCATCTACAGAAGTAGTACAGGCCCTCTGAGCAGATCAGGGACTTCCACTGCTGAGTCAAGCTCTCTCTCCTCACTGCACATCACTCAAATGTCCATCACCGGTCTTCACCATACTTTAACATAATGTAGATGTGATAGTCCCAAAAATTGTGAGACCACCTTTGTGTTTATTTATCTATCAGAGCAGTCATTTTCTGTCATTTCCAGGGCATAATATTATCACTGACATTATAGGTAGTAATCAGCTTATTTTACCATCAATATTCACGAGAAAAATGGGACTGTGAACAGATAGCAGGTGGAACTTCAGGCTCAGGAGCAGCTACACCCCAGGCTCTCAGGAGAAACTTCTGCCCTCACACCAGGTCCATTCTGCCTGGGGAACTGAGGTCTCCATGTCTTCACTGCTACTGAACTTTATCAGAATTTCACAGAATTTCTCCACTGTTGCTGTGGTAACAACCGCGATCCCCATGACATGGAGCAGCCCTCCATTGTACCGAATGAGTTGTATGTTTTTGTGGTAAGACAAGAATGAGCATCATGTCTTTATACAGAAAATACAATATGAAAATAAGAAGAGTTTGAAAAGCATGTGTTAAAAATGGTGAAAATGCAGCAACATCTGATATTAACAGAATCTTTCGAGGATTTAAATAAATTTTTGCTGCGCTCTATATTCCACTAAAAGTTCAGCCGAATGACAGTTAAAATCAGTTGGTTTAGTGGTTTAGGCCTAAAAATAGATCAGAGATAGAGACTGCTGAGTAATGCAAGCTTTTATCTGGGTGTGGCGGGACACACTTCTCAGAAGCGGGTGGAACCTGGGTAGGGGGGTGGGTTTCGGATGAAAAAATGGCCCTGGGGGGCCACAGGTTCTCTGCTGGATAAATAATCAGACTTTGAGGATTAGTTTCTATACCAGGACTAAATTTGATTTTGCCCATAGATTTGAGGAGATTCCTAAAAAAACCTGATCTGCACAGCTCAGCGCACAGACCTGATGGCATAGATGTGACAAATTAACTCCCCAGTATTTGGCTTTCATCATTGCCATTCTTACCTTTTGGGCATTACTCTGATTTGACCTACTTCATAATATCGCTGAACACTCAATGAAAATTCTCATTCTCCTCCTCTTCCAGTGAGGTATTACTTTCGCAACTTTTGTAACTTTTTTGAGCACAATGTATGCCTTGTTAATAAATAGAAACTGATTGTGGAGTGGGCTTAATCACAACTAGAACTATTCAGAGATGAAACTCCTTGTACATTTCAAACGAAGAAGTGATTCCTGTGAGGCTTTGCTGCCACCTCTTGTTATACTTTAGTGTTGCAACGTTGTGGAGCGTCTCCAGGATACAGGGGAAATTACAAGTGCCCTAGAACAGGAAATCTTCATCCTTGCAAGCTGAACTTGAGCCACTGAAATCCTTTTTTTCATGTTTTCATATGATGAAGTATCAAAGAAAAATACGCATCTATTTATGAAAAGCAAGGCCGTACGATTAATTCAATCACGATTATTTAAAAGATGCCAGATACAAGATTCAGAATATTTTACCCCATTGGAGACCCTGTGTGCTTTTCCCAGCCAATATTTTTAATTTGGGCATTTACCATGGCTAGCGTAGGCACTGGTCCACCCCATTTAGTCCAAAGAATTTCCAAATTCTCGTGTTGCTCTGTCAAAACGCCATGGATCCTCGTAAAATCTGACTAACCCCCTTGTTGGGACTGTCCACACTTTGACCGTAAATCCAATTTCACAGGTAAATGGCCAATATAATTAGCCATTTCACATTTTGTGTGACGTCAGTGACAGCCAGTTTGCGAAGTCAATGATGTTAGCGAGGTCAATGTACGCAGCATACTTGCTAGCATTGAATGGCATGTGATGATGTAAAACCATAAGTTCTACTCTCTATCTATGACGTTGAAGTAGACTGAGCTTCAACTGTTGTGTTTGTGGTACATATGACAACTTGTGTAGATAAAACCTGACTTAGTTAGCAAGCAAACTTTACCTTGTGGTGAACAGGAATGCAGCAGAATTCACCAAGGGAACTGGGGAAGGAGTGAACATTGGCGTAAGCTGTTGCCCTATAGGGAGTTCTGAGTGCTACACACCTGTTCGTATTCTGTTCTTAGCTAGAATTTATATTTGCTGTTTGTCGCTTTAATGGACAATAAAAGCTGGAATTTGATTCAAAACATGCTGTCTCTGACTCCTGTTGTTTGACTCCCTTAATCAAGCGGAAAACCTGCAACACGGCTTTCGTCTCATCAGCGATCCAAGGCAGTCCAAATAATCAACCGGGATTTAATGCAGTGGTGGTTACTTGAGCCATTATAAACAGTAGCAGAGCTCATTCATGAAAATTACCGAGTAGCTCTGAGTAATCGTGGGTACGTGGGTCCATGGCCTGCCATTTCTGACCAGCAAGCAAAAGGGATTACTATAGGATTACTGCTGTGGAAGTAACATATTGCATCAGCGTCGTAACGTCATTTGCTGTTGCAGACAAAAATGAATGGAGGACACATTTTGGACCCCAGAAAACATAATTATTAAAATTCTAATAAATATGTATATGTATTTTTTGTGGTAAAAATAAATACTTCTACTCAGAATTTGTCAGGAACTCATATTGATATATTCTTTCTAATCATTTATTTCTTTAAAAATCTTGGTTCTATCGCTTTTAAGGTTAATAACACCTGCCATTGGGACAATCAGTCAATCTAACTCCTCGTCTTTTTCATTAATCACACCTGATGCTGTCTTAAAGGGACACTTCCCCTGTTTTAAACCTTTTCTCCATCAATCCAAGTTGGAGATTTGCTGTGTGCAAAGGTTTTACCAAGGTTTTGTACGGCTGTGTCCGAAATTCCATGCTAATAGACTATAGGGTAAGTCAGCTAAAACCTCATGCAAGACCTCATGTCCGAAACCATAGTATGAAACCAGTAGTACTGTTATGATTCTGCCCTGTCTGTTATGATCCTGATCTGCTTTGCCATGTTTTTCATGTCCCTGATACGTTTGCCTTGATTTGTTACATTTGGTCTTATATGGTTTCTGACCTCCGACATGTCTGACTTGGCTTGGAATATGTATTGTGATTTGGATGCTTGATTATGTTCATGTCTTGTCTAGTTTAGTTTTGCATTTTCCATTCCTGCAGTTACAAAACTCAAAACCAGTGAAGTTGGCATGTTATGTAAATCGTAGACAAAAACAGTATACAATGATTTGCAAATCCTTTTCAAATTATATTCAATTGAATACACTGCAAAGGCAAGATGTTTAATGTGCAAACTGAGAAACTTTTTTTTTTTGCAAATAATCATTAACTTAGAATTTAAAGGCAGCAACACATTGCAAAAAAGTTGGCACAAGGGCCTTTTTACCACTGTGTTACATCGCCTTTCCTTTTAACGACACTCAGTAAACGTTTGGGAACTGAGGAGACCAATTTTTGAAGCTTTTCAGGTGGAACTCTTTCCCATTCTTGCTTGATGTACAGCTTAAGTTGTTCAACAGTCCGGGGTCTTCGTTGTCGTATTTTACGCTTCATAATGCGCCACACATTTTCAATGGGAGACAGGTCTGGACTACGGGGCAGGCCAGTCTAGTACCTCTTTTACTGCGGAGCCATGCTGTTGTAACACGTGCAGAATGTGGCATGGCATTGTCTTGCTGAAATAAGCAGGGGTGTCCATAAAAAAGACGTTGCTTGGATGGCAACATATGTTGCTCCAAAACCTGTATGTACCTTTCAGCATTAATGGTGCCTTCACATAAGTGTAAGTTGCCCATGCCTTGGGCACTAATACACCCCCATACCATCACAGATGCTGGCTTTTTAACTTTGCGCCTATAACAGTCCGGATGGTTCTTTTTCTCTTCGGTCCGGAGGACACGACGTCCACAGTTTCCAAAAACAATTTGAAATGTGGACTCGTCAGACCACAGAACACTTTTCCACTTTGAATCAGTCCATGTAGATGGACAAAGATGAGCTTGGGCCCAGCGAAGCCGGTGGCGTTTCTGGGTGCTGTTGATAAATGGCTTTCGCTTTGCATTGTTGAGTTTTAACTTGCACTTGCAGATTTAGCGACGAACTGTAGTTACTGACAGTGGTTTTCTGAAGTGTTCCTGAGCCCATGTGGTGATGTCCTTTACACACTGATGTCGGTTTTTGATGCAGTACCGCCTGAGGGATCGAAGGTCACAGGCATTCAATGTTGGTTTTCGGCCTTGTCGCTTACGTGCAGTGATTTCTCCGGATTCTCTGAACCTTTTGGCGATATTACGGACTGTAGATGACGAAATCCCTAAATTTCTTGCAATAGCTTGTTGAGGAATGTTGTTTTTAAACTGTTGGCCAATCAGCTCACGCATTTGTTCACTAAGTGGTGACCCTCGACCCATCCTTGTTTGTGAATGACTGAGCATTGCAGGGAAGCTGCTTTTATACCCAATCATGGCACCCACCTGTTCCCAATTAGCCCGTTCACCTGTGGGATGTTCCAAATAAGTGTTTGATGAGCATTCCTCAACTCTCTCAGTCTTTTTTGCCACTTGTGCCAGCTTTTTTGAAACATGTTGCAGGCATCAAATTCCAAATGAGCTAATATTTGCAAAAAATTACAAAGTTTACCTGTTCGAACATTAAGTAACTTGTCTTTGCAGTGTATTCAGTTGAATATAGGTTGAAAAGGATTTGCAAATCATTGTATTCTGTTTTTATTTACGATTTACACAACGTGCCAACGTCACTGGTTTTGGACATTTGGCCATTTTGTACCGATGTGAAAAAAATGTATACGTTATGTTACGTTATGTTCATGTTCGATTTACTTAAATAAATATTGTCCATCTTGTGTAAGGCTAATTTGTTTAGAAGCTTGAAATCCTGGGCAATCTTAACAACCTTTTCCATTGAAAATCAAGTTTTTAACCCTGTCAACTCTGTCTCATTTATGATTTTTTTTACATTCTTCCAAGAGCATATCAGGAGCGAGGTTAATAAACGCTGCCACGGCTGAGTACTTCCACTTACAAACTGCTGCGTGTGAATGAGTCTGAGCGAAAGGATTCCAACAGGCATCGTTTTCCATGTCACAAAACTAGGGTAGGCTACTGATCCCCACTCCATCCCCTTGATATGCTTTTGCATGAGTCATCAACCATAAAACACGTCATATTTGTGAGAGCATTTAAGGTATTAAAAGCTGATTCAAACCAAGAAAATAGAAGGGCTTATTGTGAATGTATGGATGGGATTTTGCTCTGGAATATCTGTTAGCCATAGCGGATGCGGTTGAGATGGCGAAAAAAAAAAAAGCCAGATGGCTAGCATTTAAGGTTTTTAACTGCGCTTTGCACACAAGTAAGCAAAAGGCCTCATGAACGCCGATCTGATCTTCAGTCGTGTCGCATGGCCATGTATCAGATTTTCTTTTTGATCTAGGACCATATGTGAAAGGGGATGAATTCTGATTCAAAGATCGAATGTAAAATCAGATTTTCGCATCCTCTTAGTCCTGAAAACATCAGATATGTGTCACATTGAAAAAAAAAAAAAAATCAGATTTGAGTCATATCAGCCTATTAATGTGCACATGCCCCAGGCCTGAGTTTGGGAACCACTGCTTGTAATTCATCAGTCGAGGAAACAATGTCCCTGCAATTTCATAATTAGGCGCTGTGTGGCACAGCTAGAATTATGACCAAGATTTTCAGACAAATGCAGTGTTTGCACGCTCCCTAAGACGAATTCAAAGACCGTGATGTATCCACTCGCGGCAGGACCGCAGCGCACTCGCTCTGCAGCGGAACACGCGGCATCACGGATTAAATGCAGCGCTGAGTGAGGCCTGTAGCCAGGCAGCCAGCCGAAATAACAGCCAATCTGGCTAACATGCAATTACAGCCTCCATCACAGGGCCTCCCGAAGCTCAGCCGAGTGCACGCATGCAGCGCTGACATTTTAACCCGTGAGGCCACGGGCACGGACATGCGCTTCCGGCGGTTTACCGTATTGTGCTCTCATTGCGGTTGTTGAGTGGGAATAAAAACCACGCGCTTGTTGAGTGAACGCTTTGTTTGACAAACCTATTTTAAACTCAAAGAACAATGCTCGAAACTATCATCCACTATAATTTATTCTTGAGAGTGTTAGATGGGTCGACAAAGCGTTCATTTCAAAATATCTGGCGGAAAATAATTATTCTGCTCCATCACTTGAACAATTTTTGCCGTGGGTCCATAACAAGCGAAGTACATTAGCACATATGGTCCACTAAAGATGATGCTGTGTTGATTGCCATTTTAATTAGAGATACAGTCAAAGCAAAAAGTCACCCTAATTGTTTCACACCTCTCACTGCTTCAGCTCTCTAAAATTACATGAAGGATTTGGGCAGGTTTCCTGTGTTGCTGAAATGCTATTGTCATTTCCGGCCATTGTTTGTCCAATCAGTCCATGACGGATATGCTTTAAAAAGGCAAATTCTGCATGTTAGGTACCGTGTAATTTTATGCCACAATTTTTTTTATTTGACCAGAAATAGAGAATTAATCGAATAGGCAGGACTGGAGTCTTCTGCATATTTTACCTTTGAATTGTAACACTATTTTTAACCTTGAACGCAAATGAATGTCCCTTTGATGCTTGATAACCCTGTATAACTTGTATAAAAATGTTGTCAAATCTTGTTGGAAGAGAAGATTTTGATAATCATCAACTTTGTGAAATAAATTAATTTCCTGGAACTGACACGTCAAGTTTGACCCAAGAGGTCAGACGACATGTTTGACGTGAGCATCTCACGAACTTGAGCCTCACCTGGTGAGACCGGCGGCTCACTGCAGCCTCCTCTGTGTCCCGTCCATCCTCACCTCCTCTCCTGGTTCATATAAAGGAAATTGATATCAGATGATGCCCTGGCCGTTTTACCTTTTAATACTGGCGTCAGCTCCTTTTTTTTGCAAAATGTGACTTAAGTACTTTTTGCACGCAGGTCTTCAATTGGCAGTGGACCAGGTGACATGACTGGGGACCTTAAACTCCTATTGCACACAGAACTCTGGAATGGTTTAAATACGGTGCCAGAAACATCCTTTTGAAAATTGAGGTCAATCTATTGGGAGCACAGCAGCAATTGGTTGTAAGATATTTGGGGTGAGGTGCAGGTGTACAGCCAGGTGTGCCTAATTAAGTGGCCATTGGGTGTACATCTGCAAAGAAGGGCTGTGGAATTCCATGCTCAAGATATATTTGAGAATATTCTTGTTTCCTAAGTCATATCACAGATTGGAATCTGGAGAGTTATAGCAGATGTCAATTAATTCCTGGTTGGGTGAGGCATCTGCGCTGAGGTGCGAAGACAGCTTATAACTTGCCTTGTGCAGCACCTCCGATTGCACTGGCCACGTACGAGACGAGTCGACGCTGTACACTCACCGGAGAGCGGGGGTGCTGAATTTCACACGTTCTCCTCACACTCTTCATCTCAGCATTTATGGTGCTGGCCAGTTTGAAATGGTGCTTTCACTTTAAGGACTAGATTCCCTGAGCTGGAAAGCACGGTCAGATATTTTTTTTATAATTCCCTGTTGTGTAAGTGAGCCCTGGGCTCACGCTTGGCTGAAATATTCTCCATGCCTGAACCACACACGTAACATCCAGCTTCAGAAAGTAGAATTTCTCCTCAGGATGTTGATCGAAAGGCCAACATTGCTATATAAGTTCCTCGGCTAGAAGCACCAGTTAAATGACTGTTCAGGTTTGATGAACAGAGGAAAATTATCAACCTCAGGTACTTATGTGGTGAGATGCTAAGGAATCAGTGCTGCGTTACACTTCACCAGCAGTAAATTCTATCAGTGTTTAGACTCGCGTGAGTTTGCACTCACCAAATCCCTCAGATACACTTTTCTCCAAGTGTTGAAGGTGATTCTGTAAAAGCCCCTGGGCCGCACGAGGATAGCCACTTCCTGCAGCTCTTTAGAGCCAAACTCCTGTCCACCAGGGGGGGCTGCAGTTATTCAGCACAAGTAGAGATCCACAGTTCTGCACATTTACACTCGAAAGCCCTAAAATACACACCTCATGAGCTGGAGATCTCTTTGAGCTAATCAGAATAATCAAGTGCGCATCCAAATTCTCTGAAGAGCAAGAGCCCTTCCTTAATCATGGACATGAACAGGAAATAGATTTTTTGGAAGCCATGATGAGGGGCAGATTTTTTGGAAGCCATGATGAGGGGCATCAAAATGACCTATTTCATGAAGGAGAAAAATAGTTCTTGGTTAGTTCCTTGGTTGCTTCCTTCCAGCAAGGAAAATATAGGAGTAACCTTGGAAAAACAGAAAGATGCATTATGGACCATAGTCCTTTCCAGCTGTGTGTGTATATATATATATATATATATATATATGTGTGTGTATATATAAATAAAATTGTTGGAATGTCGCTGGTCGTAGATTTATAGTAAAATCAGTTGTGTAATGATCAATCGCCTTGAGTTTAATGACGGATTTAAAGACATCCAGTTTATCTCAAAATTGTCCCACAGTGATTTTATCTCTCTGCACCTTTTCCGTGACCCAGGAGACATTTTCTTGGAGCATACATCCCAGGGGTACCGAGGCATGTCGATTCCTTAGCCAATCAAGTTATTCAATCGCTCACTGCAACAGAGCAAGATGAAACCACTGGGCGATAACTCCACTTTATTAGAGGGAATGGAGGAATCTTCAGAATAAGTACAACAAAGGAAATTTTTCTCACTACATTTCTGAAGCCACAATCACAATTTTAAGACACAACCAAAAGCTTTCACAAGCAGACAGCTGAGGTTCAGCTCAAATGAAGTTCTTACTGGCATGAGAGACTGTTTGGCCAACAACAAGAGTTTTGCTTTGGACCAAATACTGGAGACACTGCAAATGAAATGAATTTTCTGTTACAATCACAACAAATGAAAATCTGCCCTCCTCCTAACAGGAAATAAGTAAAGGCCAAATTATTAGGCAAATTCCAATAACTTTTATAATTAACTACCGTTCAGCATAAATTTTTAGATCTGAAAATCCAATCATTTCCATATGCTATGTGGATAACAAGAGCACATTCCTGTCTACAGGTGGAAAATATTACATTCAATGACAGAACATGTTTAAAGTGGGGTTCTCCACTGCAAAGGTTCCCCTTAAGTCTTTACGTACACCAACATGTAAATCTCTCCCCTGCTCTCCATCACAGGACACAGGCATGCGTTTCATTTAAGAAAACCCCTGAGTGCACTGAAGACGGTAAAGAGTGCGCTAATGCTAACATTACAACTGCTCACGTCGAGCGTGACTAAGTTTAACTGGATGCCAGACAAGATCAGTGCAGTAACCATTCAGGGAACCCCAAGACACGACAGGGACAGAAAGCACTTCATTCCTGAATCAGACTCTCACACAGACCCACCTGACTGAAGGTACGGAATAATGATATAACGTTGGGTTATAGTGCAGGACAAGTCGAAGCCGTGCTGTCTCAGAAGCGATTACTTCTGTCTGTTATCCTGCAAACGTTGCCCCTCTATCTCTGGTTTCCCGTCCAAAGTAAATCCTGCAGACGGCAGCAGGACAACAGCGTGTTTTGTCACAGCCGCTCTTATATTTGAACAGTCTGTTCCGCACAAGCCTCAGGGCGCACCGGCCACCGAGTATAAGCTTAGGTTTCCTGAAATGAGAGCCGTTTCACCGATGAGGACAGAGGGAGGGGGGGTTAGTCACGCAGACAAGCAGACGGGCGACAGGCGGCCTCTTCAGAGCACTGACCGACAGGCTGCAGGCCCGGAGCGGACACACCTGACGCAGGTCATTGTGTTCATGCTGGACCCCTAAGAGCTCCATCTCACGCACTGACGCAGAGTGGAGTCCTCTTTATGCGCAGACAGGTATTATTCTACATCTAAACACAGCTGTACATCACAAATAGCCAGATAAGAATAAGAGATTTATCCGGCCTCCTCCTGGCTTAGAATCCTGTGACGAAAACGCCTCATTCGTTCTTCTACAGACGCCACTCACACCACCAGCCCCGAGGTTCAGAAACCATCACCCTCACACACCTCTACTCCTTACTCCTCTGGTCCGTCACTTTTAATAAATCATGATCTATAATATCAACAGGTTGCAATCCTGACAATATATCATTTTCAAAAATATATATATATTTTAATGAAATGCAGCAAACTCAAACTGAAAACCACACTTTTGCATCACAATTTTTTTTCTTAAAAAACAAGAATTTTATGAGTGACAGGTGAAATGTGCATTGTAAAGGAAAACAAATGGAAAATAAATACAAGCAAGTTTTTTGTTTTTTTTTTCTTTTTACATGACAGTTTTTTCTACCATAGAATAAGGGGAGAACAGCAGGACAGTCATGTGACTGCGTGCTGAGTCAGTCTCATTACTGGTCAGTTCAGCAGCTGGGCGTGGCTTCGACAGAGCAGCTGTGTGTGAGAGTGTGTGTGTATGTGTGTGTGCGTGTTCCAGCACTCCAGCTCTTCACCCAGACTTGAAGAGGAGGATGGCCACCTGGCCCAGGTAGAAGTAAATGAAATGTTTGGTCTCGTGGGTCACGTAGCTTCCAAAATTCCTTCCCACAATGCAGTGCCAGGTGGGGTTGTACTTCTTGTCAAACTCCTACAAGACAAAGACAGCAAAGATATGCCCTCTAATTAAAACACAGTAAATATACACGCTCTCATCAAAACACAAGGAAGGTACGGGGATCTTCCTAACACACTTCAGGGAAAAACACAGCAAAGACATGCGCTTTTATTACAACACTCAGGAGACGATCTCATGAGCCACTGCGTGACGGACTGCTTCCCGATATTTACCAATTCTTGCTAACCTGAGGCGGTGCGTCCGGCCCGATGCGCTGCATCGATGAAATACGATCAGCACATCAGCGCCCAGCAGGAGCCTACAGTGCAACCCAAACTGCCGCATCCACAACTCAAGAACGGGACTCATCGCCCCCTACACCAGCGCTTTCAACACTCATTTGGGGACCTTTTAGCTTATGCAACACGGCAATTTACGTTTTCACTGATCCACTGTGCAGCGCCTGGAGATAAACGGCCAAAACACCAAGCTGGACCCAGTATTTCTGCTCCCCAAGGAATGTAAGACACTTAAAAAGTGATTATATGGAGTGAGAAAAAAAGTGTGATAAAACACTTTATTCACACGACGGGGTTACTGTAAAAGCTTAATAAAACCACGCTGCCAACTCCACCCGCCTCTGCCAACAAACCCCCCATTTCTCAAACCAGTAACACCAGCGAGGAGCCTCCCGCTCGGCCCAGTGCTCCCATCCCAGCCTGTGAGCCCAGGCTGCCCAACCCTGCTCCTGCAGAGCTACTGTCATGTAGATCTTTACTGAGACCCCATTAAGGCAGACACTACTCACCTAAAGACCCCCTTATGCAGCCAATTTGGAGAATGTGGCACAGAAAATGAGCTTAGAATGGAAACCTGCAGGTTTGTAGGTCTCCAGGAGGAGCGACGGGCAGCTCTGCCCCGAGACCCTGTGCTGCTCAGGGATTCTGCACTCTGTGTACCCATGAGAAACACTAGCCCACAGATCCAGTCTGTGGGGACACAGTTAGCCCAAGGCTCACCTTCTTGATGAAGGCAGCGATGTCCTTCTCGATGTTGTACTTCTCCAGCGCCTGCGTGGCACACTCTACCGCCTCCTGCTGCATGTCCTCAGGCATGTCTGCGTTCTTGATGACCGCTTTCCTCTCTGTCATGATGCCTGTGCGTGGGGGAGAGGGGTGCGGCGCGTTAGCCAACACGCACAACCACGGCCAGGACGTCTACACACTGGCACAGACCCAGTCCTTACCCCGGCAGGGTCCGGCTGACGATACTGCTGCGAGAAATTATCTTTTCAATGCTATGCGAACAGAGGTTTCTTTTGGCTCGTGAAGACGTGCTTTATTATATAATATTTCTATCTGCGTGACACTCTGAGCAGCCACTGAGGAGAGCCCTCCTGATACCTGGGCTGTACGTGCACCACTGCCGAAAAAATCATGAGGCAAAGTACTACAAGCCTTCAACTGAACCAACCTTTACAAGTAATGACACAATTAATACTCCACCATTACATGCAACATACATCATGCAATCACAACCACCATTACAGGCAACCGATATCATACAATCATGACTCGACCGTTGCAAGTGATCATCTACATCATACAATCACAACTCCACAGGCAACCTAAATCATACAATCTCAACTGCATTATCTCAGCCGACCTACATGGTACGGTCTTGACTCAACCATTACAGGAGATCTACATCATACAATCACAACTCCTCCATTACAGGAGATCTACATCATATGATCTCAACTCCACCATTACAGGAGATCTACATCATATGATCACAACTCCACCATTACAGGAGATCTACATCATACAATCACAACTCCGCCATTACAGGAGATCTACATCATATGATCACAACTCCACCATTACAAGAGATCTACATCATATGATCACAACTCCACCGTTGCAGGAGATCTACATCATAAAATCACAACTCCACCATTAAAGGCAACCCACATCATTCGATCACAACTCAACCATGACTGGACATCTTGGAAATACAATTGTAACTCCATCATTACAAGCGACCAACATCAAACAGCCACCATTACAAGCAACTTACATCATTCAATCAACACTCCTCCACTACAGGAAATCATCCAAATACAATCACAACTCCATCACAACCAAAATCATACAGCCACAACACAACCATTACAAACAATCTACATCACACAACCACAACTCAACCACTACAGGAAATCTACGGAGAACAATCACAACTCTTCACAAGCAGCCTACATCAATCTCAACACCTCCATTAACAGGTAACCCTCATCACGCTCTCACAACTCAACCACTGCAGGAAATCTACAGAATACAATCACAACTCCATCACTACCGGCAGCCCAAATCATACAACTGTATCTCCACCATTAAAGTCAACCTACATCATCAAACCACAACATCATTACAGGCAGCCTGTATCATACATTCACAAGTTCGCCATTACAAGCAATCTACTTCATACAAGCAAAACTCAACCCTTACAGCTCGACGCTGAGTGACATTGTTTTTTTTTTTTCCCCAAGATGCTTTCAAATATGGGCCTTGATTTCGTGATGAGAAGTCTGTGTAAGATACCAGTAAAATTGTGAATATTTAGCCTAAGTAAATTGCAAAATATGCACAAAAATAATGTCAGGCAAAACATCATGCAATCTGAGAATCCAAATACCGATCACATTTTTATTACAGATATCTGCAAGAAGCAACGAGGCGTAATCAACTTCCAACCAGGTTGCCAGCGAGCAAGTCACTATGCCTGATGTATTGCATAACTACCCTGATGAAGCCAAAGCACCATGCCCGCGAGGTTTCTATGGAAACAGTCACATATCAAGCAATGCCAACTTGGCTGGCGAACTAACCTGCAAAGATGCAAATCACAGAATTGCGCACAAAATAGCAGGATTGATTTGCACCTGCAAATCACAGATTTGATCACATCTACAAGTTAGCCACCCATTAAGACATCCACCACATAACCAGCCAAGATCCAAAACGAATGGTTAAATGTAATAATGTGTCTACTCAGCGAACATCAGCGGCGATACATCGCGATATCCCGCAAAGACAGCGCCAGTACTTCGCGATAACCCGCAGACAGCGTCCGCCAGTGTTACCGCAGCGCTACACCGTTATTCATCTCGCAGCCGAACTAACTGGGCGGCCAAAGCCATTTCAAACGCGTGAAATGAATGGGAATGAAAGAACACAAACTGGGCGCTCGGGTGTTTGGCCATTTTCCTTCATGGATGCCTACCTTTTTTTCTCTTTCAAGTGATCTCTGTTGCGGTCTTAGTTTAGTACTCCAGATGATCCACGTCCAATTCCTCGCTTGTTAGAGTCCCGAATACTGTACTATTCACCGGTGTGGCGATAATAGTTTACTCATGGCTTGATCCGCCCCTTCTCGCCCCTGATTGGTCACTCGCAAAGCAAACATTCGTGCCATTGGTCAATTAGTAGGTCTCTCGGGGGTCTTACGCCTGCATTTTATTTCAGGCCAGAATCCTTTGCGTTTGAACGACGCCAGTTTGTTTCCATGGGGACTCTCTCCGTTGATTCAGACACTCGTCCCAGCCCGGCCTCATCTGCGGGTTCACGTCATTATTGATGAAAATAATCAAAAGCAACATCCAGAAACGTGTAAATTTGACGTCATCAAAGAACATTTAACGTTCATTTGCTTGCTTTACCCTTGGAATTCAAGTGGTCCGCAAATCAAGTCTACTAGAGTAGCAGTGACATCTTGGCCAGCCAGCCATCAATCTGTACTGTGGCCACCAGCCCAGAACCTTGATATTCTCAGTTATGCCACTCCTGGACACAGCCACAATTCTGAAATAGTTGGGATGCAGGTCTCATAAAAGTTGGTACACAGGCTTAGAAAGGGCTCAAAAGCAATTAATATAAAAGAGAATCAGCTGAAAGAACATTTAGCAAGTAATTAAGTTAAGTGGCATCATGTGTGTCACATGACTGGCTATAAAAGGGATTCAGTTCAAAAGCCAGCATCTCTGATGGTATGAGGATGGATTACTGCATATGGTTGCACGTTTTAAAAATAACCATGAATGCTGAAAGGTGTTATATATGTAGGTTTTAGAGCAACAAAGAGCAACTCCTTCAGACGAAAAGTATTCCAGGGAGGGCCTTGTGTATTTCAGCAGGACAATAAAAAAAAACCAAATAATGCAGCTATTACAACAGCATGGCTTTGGAGTAGAAGAGTCTGTGTGCTGAACTGGCCTGCCTGCAGTCCTGATCTTTCACTGATTCAGAACATTTGGCGCATAATTAATAGAGACGTCCCTCAGAGGAGTCCTAAAACTCCCCAGCAGCTGGAAACCTGTAGTAACAAACAGTGGGATCAAATTCCAATGGCTAAACTCAAGAAACTTGTCTCCTCAATGCCCAGACACCTCAACTCTGTGTTAAAAAGAAGACGGGATGCTACACCATGGTTAACAGGCCCCTGT
Source organism: Gymnothorax reevesii (assembly GCA_029721435.1). NCBI lineage: Eukaryota > Metazoa > Chordata > Actinopteri > Anguilliformes > Muraenidae > Gymnothorax > Gymnothorax reevesii. The sequence goes on along the minus strand of CM056583.1, from coordinate 17,699,387 downwards.
CCCAACTTTTCTGAGACCTGTAGCAGCCATCAAATCAGAAATGAGCTCATTTTGTGGATAAAACTGTAAAATTTCTCACTTTCAACATTTGCCATGTTATCTCTGTTCTATTGTGAATAAAATACTGGCTGGTGTGATTTAAAAGTTATTGCGTTTTGATTTTATTCACAATTTACACTGTCCACACCATTTCGGAATATATATTCGTGTAATATAAAAAATACAAAAAATGGCATATTAAAGAATAAATAAATTGACTAGAAGAGTGCAGTTCCAGGGGACACTGCATGGGCAAGCCGGAAGCTGGCGATAATGTGAAGTTCGGATTGCAGACAATGAGAGGTTAAAGCCTCTGAAAACCCAATACCACAAAAACCTTTGAACTATGTTATTTGGGGTTGTATGTGCATAATAGTAAACATACGAAGATATTAGAAATTATGTCCGATTCAAATCCGAGATTTTGTCATTTAATTTTTAGCACCTATCCTCTTACTGCATTCAACTGGGCATGGTTTTCTGAGTGGGTTATTACGTAACTAGAAAAGCACTCAGAGCGCGCAGAACCTCCTCCAGGGGGCAGCAAAGCCAAAAGCACGGCGATTGGAACTCCGGCCCATTGGAAAGACTTGAAATCTTGAACTTCGGCGTATATCTCAGCAGTACTTTGGCCTAGATATGCCAAATTTTAATCACCTCTTCCTTGAGTTAATACCCACCTACCCTGAAAATTTCACAAACGGCACCGAAAACATATACCTCCTCGGCGGAGGTTAATAAGCTAAACCAATGAAAATAAACTCAGTCATTTGTCCCACCCCTAACTGAAATTATAAAATTCTCTGCTCCGTCCAGCAGGTTAGCTTCTTTAGAGCCCGAGAAACATCGTCCTGAAGTAGCCTGTCTTGCGATTGATTACCCAACTACATCTGGTTGCATTTGTCTATCTGTCCATCCGTCAGTCCGCGTATTTGTCTGTCCCCCACTATTTCTCCTGTCAAGTATGTTTGTGTTAGCTCCATTCAAAACGCACCAGTAAATGATGTTCTGAACGGGACGTGTGCTCGCATGCGTTTCTCACTCAGCGTGGAATAGTACTTCTGCTCTGACTCGAGTGTCTTATGCTGCGTTCAAACCAGCTTGTGAAAATGGTGTTTCTCAGAACACAAGCGGTGACTTGCGTTCAAATCACTTAACAACCTGTGATCTCAAGCAGTGAACTGGTGATTAATTCTGCGGATTAATCTCCATCACTGGTGACTAAAATGAGGCCAGACCAACACATTGTGGGCTAAACCGGAAAGTACGTTTATTTTATCAAATATTACAAGGAGCAACTTATTATTAACCTTTATGTCCCAGAGTTTGTTGTATGTCCACATCAATGTTTATGTCTTTTTGTCATTGGGAAGTTAATATTTTGATACCTTTATTATCGCCCATGATGTCGCCCGTGACAGACAGTCAGGAGATGAAAGCTCTCCATGCGTGTCTTTCTCGCACCGGTAGGTGGTAATTTCACCATATTCAACATAACGGTATGAACACAGCATAAGACCCTTACCTCACAACGAGTTTGGGTTGCTGTCTAGGACCTGTCCCATGCATGCTGTAACCGGATATCCCGCCCTTGAAGAACAATTCAAGTACTAAAATACAATAAGCGGGGTTGGTGAGCGACGGGGCCCGTTTTCCATTCTCGGACAGACAGCCAGTCGTTGACCAGTAACAGTGAAAATGATGCTTTTTTTCTTTCGTGTCATTAGCCACGCCATTTTGCTGATGCCGAAGCATTTTTTTATTTCTTGGTTGGCTGTATGTCGCCTATTGAACCTTGAGGCATTTTTCATCCAGTCAGGTCGATCTGAGGAGGAAACATAACATCTTCTGTGTCTGTGAAAAGATATCTTCTCAATTAATTACAGCGCCCTCCATTATTATTGGCACCCCTGGTTAAGATGTGTTAAAAGCCTTAAAATACATTTTATTTTATTTTGCAGAAGCATACTCTCACACTGAAAATTGTAGAAAAATGTAACCTTCAACTCAAGTGAATTTTAAGGGAAAAAACAATCCCTGACGAAGAAATAATTCGTTTTCAAAAAAATTACCTGTTCCACAATTACTGGCACCCCAATAATTCCTAGGAATTAAATGTAATTGAAGTATTTCTGTCATTTCTACAGTGGTTTACAAAGTTGATCAGAGTATCTAGGAACATTTAATTAGTAAATCATCACTTCCTGCTTCCCTGGGGTATAAATATGACGTGACACAGAGGCCATTTCTCTTTTCCACTCTTCAACATGGGAAAGACAAAGGAACACACCATTCAAGTAAGGCAGATGTGTGTCGACCTTCACAAGTCAGGCAATGACTACAAGAAAATAGCCACTTGCCTGCATGTGCCCATATCTACTGTCAGAGGAATCATTAAGAAGTTTAAAACAACTAGAACAGTGGTAAATAAGCCTGGATGAGGATGCAAGGATTTTTGCCACCACATACAGTGAGGAGGATGGTAAGAGAAATAAATAGTTCTCCAAAGCTCATTGTTAAAGAATTGCAACAAATTGTAGCATCTTTGGGTCACTCAGTGTCCAAAACAACCATCAGGTGCCATCTACATGCAAACAAGCTGTTTGGGAGGCATGCACGGAAAAAAACTTCTCACTCACAATCATAAACGCAAATGTCTGGAGTTCGCCAAGCGGTACTGGGACTTCAACTGGGACAGTGTGCTTTGGTCAGATGAGACCAAGATACAGCTTTTTGGCAACAAACACTCTAAGTGGGTCTGGTGGAACACAAAAGATGAGTATGCAGAATAGCACCTCATGCCCACTGTGAAGTACGGGGGAGGATCGGTGATGCTGTGGGCCTGTTTCTCTTCCAGAGGCCCTGGGGAACCTTGTTAAGGTGCATGGCATCATGAACGCTTTGAAATACCAGGACATTTTACATCAAAATCTGGTAGCCTCTGCCCGAAAGCTGAAGATGGGTCGTAACTGGGTCTTTCAGCAAGATAATGACCCTGAACATGTGGCCAAATCTATGCAGAAATGGTTCACCAGACACAGAATCAAGCTCCTCCCATGGCCATCTCAGTCCCCAGACCTCAACCCCATTGAAAACCTGTGGAGTGAGCTGAAGAGGAGAGTGCAGAGGAGAGGACCCAGGTCACTGGATGATTTAGAGAGATTGTGCACAGAGGAATGGTTGAAGATCCCTCTTTCTGTATTCTCCCATCTTGTGAAACATTATAGGAAAAGATTAGGCGCTGTTTTATTGGCAAAAGGGGGTTGTACAAAGTATTAACATCAGGGGAGCTAATAATTGTGGCACACATGATTTGATGTAAAAGAATTATTTCTTAATCTGGAATTTTTTTCCCACTGAACAAATGCACTTGAATTAAAGGTTGGATTTTTCTCTTTTTTTCATTGTGGTCCTATATTATTTAGAAAAAAACTGAATTTATTAGAAGCTAAAGGCCACATCTTAACCAGGGGTGCCAATAATTATGGAGGGCGCTGTATATCATTGGCTGCAACGTGTTCAATGTGAGTAATGCTCTGAGAGATTATAGTTGGGCATACCAATATGGCGGCACAGTTACTTCAAAATTATGACATCATCAGCTATCCAGTTCTTCTATATAGATCAGTGATACAACCGTGCATATTGACTGTGAGTGGAATCTGTCGTGTGAAAAATTCGTTTCACGTCCAGTGTGCAAGCGGCTTGAGTCAGACGGCACAAACACATCGGGCTGGATTGACTTTTGTGCTACTGCTGTGACTAACGCTCACAGAGCCAGTGAGACGTAACTCAGATTGAGGGAGTGGCTCGTCACACTGCGATGCGCCACGCCCACACGGTCTTGAGAGATGGACTCCATAGCAAAATGAGCCATTTCTACCCCTCAGCCTGACACGGGCACGAGGGGTATTGTTGTCCCTTCGGCGGGCGGGCGGGCGTCCGGCTGCCAATTCTGTCCGGGCTATTTCTCTGTAACGACTTGGGTTAGGAAGTTCATATTGCATATGTGGACTCCCCATGGGGGTAGATGTGCCTTTTCGAGGTTTCGTCCCAGTTTGACCTTTGACCTTCGGGGCTGAGGGGTATTGGCAGCTTCTCACTATGTCAAGACACGTTTCTAGAGGCCTTAAAGCTGCTGGAAATGAGTTTAAAGCTTCTTAAAATTAAAATTATTTGTGACAGTGGGATATTGCATCGTTTAAAGGGATAGTTTGGATTTTTTGACATGAAGTTGTTTGAAAGCACTTTTTTAGTAAGACCTCCCCAAGATGCAACGTTACCACACATCAAACCTACTTCATATATTTATTTGACATAAATTGACGTTGCCCACTTAAACACTGCCATAAAAATACACGGGCTTCGTAAGAAAAACATTGTCTGAGAATTAAGTTGTTAATTAATCGCAAAATTGCATCAATATTATATTTACACATATTCTGATGATTATGGCAAAAAAAAGAAGTGCCTCTTCACCCGGCTGCGGAGTGAATTTAGGGAAAAACATCGGCTGTCTGCCCCGCAGCAGGGTTGATAAGAGAAGCAGTAATGAAATACTTTATTAATCCCCAATGGGGAAACTGAATGTCACTGACACTGGACAGACAACAGGAACACGGACATCTCAGACAGTACAAGGTAAGTGCAAAGCACAGCAGCACAGTACAAGAAACGTCACTGTAATGTTTTGTGGATGGATAGATAAATAAACAAGTCGACATGGTCTACAACATCCCCCGCCAATCGTGCGCTTCTCATTTTCGAACTCAATCAAGGCCTTTATGGTCTGAAGCTAAACACCAAATTTGGTTGCTGTATCTGTAGTAGTTTCTGAGTAAAGCTGTCCCCTTTATCTCGGACGGACGGACGGACGGACGCACACACGGACGGACGGAGGTCAAACCTATATCCCCCTCCCACTTCGTGTTGGCGGGGGATAATAACTACATACATGCATACATACACACTTACATACGGACATACTTACGTAAGGAAAGTTCTGCTATTTGCCAATCAGCTGGGCCAGTAAGAGATTTAATTTTGTAATCCGCCCACTCTTTGAAGCTTCGCACGGGAGCGCTGCATGGCGAATCGCCTCTTCCTGAAAAGAAAATAAAATCCAAAATAAAAGGCTTCATGTTGTTCAGCTTTTCCTACAAGTTCATTAATTTTCCATTCAATAAGAAGCAGAAATAAGATCAAAAGCTCATCTTAAACTGAAGAAAGGTTTACAGCTACAGAATCATCACGCCACTAAATATTTTGACCAACATCATTGACTGGCATATGTATATATGTAAAATAGACAAGTGGACTCCGCATGCATGCGTGACCGAGCAATCAGTGCTTTAATATTATAGTGAACAATGCACCATTATGAAGTCATCACGTTGCTATGACGTTTCCATAAAAACGTCACGTGACCAAGCCAATTCATCCACTAGAGTTGTGAATCCCAAAAACTTTCATTAATTTGGAATTCATTGTTCACTTTGTTCGCGTGCGTGCGTGGCCGTGCACACACACGGTCACCTGACTGAGTCACTCCAGTGAGCACTCAGCCTTTTCTGAGAACACACACACGGTCACGTGACAGCCACCATAGCTGATGATATAATGGTGCACGTGATGACATGATAATGGTGCATTGTTCACTATAATATAAAAGCACTGATTGGCCTGACACACACAGATCCACAAGAGTCCTGAATGCCAAAAAAACAGATGCCAGGCTGCAAGAGGAAACGTCTCAGGAACAGCCACCATAAAGCAGATGCTGAGTCAGTGTAAAGAACCCAAGCACGGTGACAGATCATGCTCATATGCTCAGCCCAATACTGCAACATGGAGAGTTTATCAGAAACTTTGATCAACTCATTACATAAAAAAATAAAATTTAAACTTGGGCTGAAAATTGGGTCCCATGTGGGTTGAATCTAGAACCCATGGATCCCCATGGGCAATGCGCTAGTATATATATAAATTATTAAATCAATTCATTTCAGGTAACCTTACAGCTCAGACCGGCAAGATGACCAGAACAATGAGCAGCACTTAAAACTGGGGAGTCATTATTTATCCATTTTTAATAGAAAATTCCATAAAGTGATTGGTCTCGTGTTCCAGCAAGAGTCAAGCAATAATGGAAAAAGTAGGCCTATAATACGACCCCAATTCCGAAATAGTTGGGACAAAGTGTAAATTGTGAATAAAATTAAATTGCAATGACTTTGAAATCACACCAGCCAGCATTTTATTCACAGTAGAACAGAGATAACATGGCAAATGTTGAAGCTGAGACATTTTACAATTTTATCCACAAAATGAGCTCTTTTCAGATTTGATGGCTGCTACAGGTCTCAATAAAGTTGGGACAGGGGCCTGTTTACCATGGTGTAGCATCCCCTCTTCTTCTTAACACAGAGTGGAGGCGTCTGGGCATTGAGGAGACAAGTTTCTTGAGTTTAGCCATTGGAATTTGATCCCACTCTTGTTTAATACAGGCTTCCAGCTGCTGGAGAGTTTTTGATCTCCTTTGACAGACTTTTTGTTTAATTATGCACCAAATTTTCTCAATTGGTGACAGATCAGGACAGTAGGCAGGCCAGTTCAGCACACGGACTCTTCTACTACGAAGCCATGCTGTTGTAATAGCAGCAGTATGTGATTTTGCATTGTCCTGCTGAAATACACAAGGCCTTCCCTGGAATTGATGTTGTCTGGAGGGGAGCATATGTTGCTCTCTAACCTTTATATACCTTTCAGCATTCATGGTGCTTTTTAAAACATGCAAGTGTCCCACACCGTACGCACTAATGCATCCCCATACCATCAGAGATGCTGGCTTTTGAACTGGACACTGATAACAGGAGGGGTGGCCTTTCCTCTTCAGCCAGGAGGACACGATGCCCATGATTTCCAACAAGAATGTCAAATTTGGACTCGTCTGACCACAAGACACTTTGTTACAGTCCATTTTAAATGAGCCTTGGCCCACAGAACACAGCTGCGCTTCTGGATCATGCTCAACAATGGCTTCCTTTCTATATGATAGAGTTTTAGGTGGCATCTGTGGATGGCACGGCAGACTGTGTTTACAGACAGTGGTTTCTTGAAGCGTTCCTGGGCACATTTAGTAATGTCAATGACAGATTCATGCCGGTGAGTGATGCAGTGGCGTCTGAGGGCCTGAAGATCATGGGCATCCAGAAAGGGTTCAGCCTTCAGCCTTGTCCCTTATGCAGAGATTTTTTCAGTTTCTCTGAATCTTATTATTATTAGTTATGCACTGTTGATGATGAGACCTTCAAATCCTTTGCAATTTGACTTTGAGGAACATTGTTTTTAAAGTATTCCACAATTTTTTTACGCAAGCCTTCACAGGTTGGAGATTCTCTGGTCATCTTTACTTCTGAGAGACTCAGCCTCTCCAACACATCCCTTTTATAGCCAATCATGTTAAACACTGGATGCCAGTTAATGTAATTACATGCTAAATGTTCTTTCAGCTGATTCTCTTTCATATTAATTTGTTTTTCAGCTCTTTTTTGCCTGTGTCCCAACTATTCTGAGAGCTGTTTCAGCCAAAAAATTTGAAATAAGCTCATTTTGTGGATAATTTGTCTCAGTTTCAACATTTGAAATGTCATCTTTGTTCTATTGTAGATAACATATTGGCTCATGTGATCTGAAAGTCATTGCATTTTGATTTTATTAACAATTTACATTTCATCCCAAATATTACGGAATTGGTGTTGTAATAATAATTTAGCAAGTAATGTTAGATGGCGGCATTGATCCATTTATGGAAAGCCGAACTACTAGGCGCTACTGCACTGTTATCAATGGATAGCATTTATCAGTTAAATTAATGCACTGTCTCCTTGTTGTTTTAAATTTTTAAATGGGTGCTTCCCATCCTTAAATGTGATTGGCTGAGCCACGTTCCATGCTGGTATAAACCCACTGCATTCTAAGGCAGACCGCAGCACAAAATATCCCTGAGCGCCTAGCCTAGCAAAAGTGATATCGAACTCTATTGCTAGGTTCCTAACTAGCTCGCTCTTTCGGTGTTCGCAAAGTTTAGCCTTTAAGCCCGCTAACCAGTTGGCTATCTACCTAGCTGGCTATAGCATTATAGAAACAATGAAATAGCGAGCTAGTTAGCAACCTAGCTATTAAGCTTAAGTGATATTGAACTCTATAGCTAGGTTGCTAACTAGCTCGCTATTTCAGTGTTAGCAAAGTTTAGCCTTTTAGCCCGCTAACCAGTTGGCTACCTACCTAGCTAGCTATAGCATTATAGAGTTTGATATCACTTTAGCTTGCTAGCTACATTGCAAACTAGCTTGCTAATTCAGCATTAGCGATGAATTTTTGATTTTTTTTTCTTGCGAGCTTATTTTATGGGCTATATGTAGGGTAACCGTTATATGAAAGCAATAAGCCCCTTGAAGCAGTGGGTTACGGTGATTCTACAGCAGTGGAGGGGCACTAAGGCATTCCGCTACACGTTGTGCCTTAGAACGCCGCTCCGCTGTTGTAGATTCTGTAGCCCACTGCTTCTCGGGGCTTATTCCTTTATTAAGCAGAGTCTTGCGCGCATGTTACTGTGGTTTACAGTTAGCATTCACAGAACCTGTAATGAACTGATCGTAAAATTACAGTTAAAATAACTGGCAAAAAAGGCGCGAGTTTATAACAGTGTGCTTACTCTTGCCTTAAACCCGGCTATTTTCAATCTTTGGAAAAAGTAATATTAAGCAATGAAAGAATAGCGACTGGGCATATCACTTTCATTTCTTTGTACTTAACTGGCTCTATCTTGATTCCAATATTTCACCAATTTTAGATACAATCATGAATATATTTAGCTGATGCAAGCAGTTACTGATAGCCATCTGCTCAAATCGGATCTCGAGCAATTTTTTCTGCTTTTACGGTAACGTGTTCTCTTGGACGCACCCAGTTAAAAAGACTGTTCTTTAGCGCCCCACTCCCCGCAATGCTCCCCTCCAGACGTCATCTATTCCAGGGAGGGCTTGCGTATTTCAGCAGAACAATGCAAAACCACATACTCCAGCTATGATAACAGCATGGCTTCCTAGTAGAAGAGACCGTGTGCTGAACTGGCCTGCCTGCAGTCCATATTTTTCACAGACTCAGAACATTTGGCGCATAATTAAATGAAAAGTCCATCAAAGGAGACCCAAAACTCTCCAGCAGTTGGAAGCCTGTAAGAGTGGAATCAAATTCCAATGGCTAAACTCAACAAACTTGTCTCCGCAATGCTCAGTCGCCTCCACTCTGTGTTATAAAGAAGAGGGGATGCTACACCATGGTAAACAGGCCCCTGTCCCAACTTTTTTTGAGACCTGTAGCCGCCATCAAATTTGAAAAGAGCTCATTTTGTGGATAAAATTGCAAAATTTCTCAGTTTCAACATTTTCTATGTTATCTCTGTTCTATTGCGAACAAGTGTAGGAGCGAGCAGAGCTCACATACCCCCGCTTTATGTTTGAACGAATCCGGACGCACAGACACACGGACAGACGCGCGGAGCGCTATATACCCCCGACTACGTCACAGCGGGTATACTAAAATACTGGCTGGTGTGATTTCAAAGTCATTTGATTTTATTCAATTTACACTTTGTCCCAACTATTTCGGAATTGGGGTTGTAACATTTTTCCTGAAATTTATGACAAAATTGTCAATTTGTATGTCCTAGCATAACTTCATTCTATTTTGAGCGATTCAGTTTCTGTAAAAAGTAAAAAACAAAAAAGAGCAACATTATGAAATACACACGGAATGTCAGGCATATTACTGGAGTTCGCAATTCATAAATGACAACCAAAGTACTGTAAATAAATAACAAGTGGACCTCAATAACAGCAGAACCATCATTGGGAACACATAACATTCACTCCAGGGAATGCCTGATTTATTCAAGTTTGTTAACTTTTTGGTGCCTAAATGACCATATAACAGATGCAAGTATTCAAATAGACCCCTGACTGTGGCTCAGCCGACTAGTTACTCATAAAATTGGATGAAGCCACAATTTAGGGCGTTGACGACCTAAGTGTCACCCATCATGTTTTAGCTGGCTATACTGAAATTGCATCTGTCAATTTGCATTTGTCATGCCAGGTGCAGTTAGCTTTCTAGCAATCTTGCTGTAGTCCGCTAGCTGTATTATATGCCATGTTGTATTTTGCAAAAAGATGGTCTTTTAAATGATTTACTCTTGAAGAGATGTAGTGGCTATGGTTAGTCTATATTACTTTTCTGTGCTCATTTTATTGTGGCTTGTAGGCTTATCGTTAATTTACCATTAATAACGTTGGTGTCAATTTGAAAATTAGAACGTAGAACAAGTATATGAGCTCTTGATCAGTGCATGCTAAGGCATGTTCTACACATGTAGTTAAACTCCTGATCAACGCCTGTTAAAGCGATGAAAGCAAGTGGTTATGGAAATCCATGCTCTTTGTTCCAGTTATTTGGCAGCTGTTTTAACATGGAATTGTAAGGAAAAGCTCAGGTATTTGTTATGACATTAATGAAGTCGACTAAGTAACGCCTGTTACTAATTATCCTATGAATCCTAATTAGTAACACATACATTTTCCCTATACTGATTATGTCAAACGGCTGCTATGAAAAAAAAGGTCTATGACAAGTAATATTATATGTAGTTTTACAATATTCAAAATTGTCCCTGCTTTTCTTGTAGTTAAAGTAAAAAATGCAACACTGCGTGCTGTACAGATCAATCAGTTTCTCTGGCAGGCTGTTTTTCTTGTAACCTCCTCTGTGTGCAGTAGGATGGCTGGTGCCTGCTGCTGGGGCCCTGTGCTGGCTGGCTCCGGCAGAGACTGACGAGGGCTTCTGCTGGTGACGGAGCGCTTCTTTCTGCCTTCCTCCTCATAAATCTTTCCCTTTTCAATTCATTCCGCAGGTCCTCCACAATGTCCCTTTCGCCACTCCCCGACAGACTGGACGCACCATTGTCAAGACCTGCCTGACATCGCCCGGGCCCTGGCCCACTGACCCCTGGAAATGAGGAATCTGCATTCTCAGCATTTTTGGCCCCTGTCTCAATGTCCCTCTCTGCCTCAGTCTGTCCCTCACTCTCTGAAATAAGAATGAGGTTCTGTTGCTCTTGTGCTGGGCCGCTTTTTCATAAGAATCTATATTCATCTGCAATTTTTGGATACAATACACTCCTATAGAGAAAAAGGAACTTCAATGGATACATCAAATCTTTTAAAATGTACAGAATACATTTGTTTGAAGTTGGAAGAGTGTGTTTAAACAAGTTTTAGCGCAGTTTTTGACTGTAATTGCAATTTCACCAGCCAGAAAATGTCATGTGGCGTAACCAGAAGTTTCTTGGAAAAAAAAAAAAGACACACTTCCCTCTTTTTTTTCTAAGTGATTTTTTTAGAAAGTATACCTGAGAGTGTCCACTCTGCCTAAAACAATACTATTTCGTAACTCAGCAGGGTATTAAAAGTAACCTATGCATTCTTTATTGTAGGGGGTGGGTATTTAAGAACAATTAGACTCTGTTCATTTGAAAGGTTTTCAATATAAAATTATGCCCCCATATTAATATTATATTAATTCATCTTTTAAATTACATATTTAAAACATTTCATATAGTGTTTACTTGCTCGGACGGTTGTGCCACATTTTGAGGATTTGATGGCAAAACATAAAATAAACACTGCTCAAAAAAATAAAGGGAACACTTAAACAACACAATGTAACTCCAAGTCAATCAGACTTCTGTGAAATCAAACTGTCCACTTAGGAAGCAACACTGATTGACAATCAATTTCACTTTGTTATGGCCCCAATTTGTTATTACATTTATAACACAACAGCAAGGGATGACAAACACAGTTTTAACAACTAAAACACATTTAATTTTTAACGAAGACAAAGACTAATAACAACCTACAACTAAAGACCAAGATTGATAAATAAGAAAAAACAGAAATAATTACAGTCCCTTTTTAGTGGGGTGGCTTGGTGATGTCCTGGATGAAGAAAATGCTCAAACACAGTCAAAGAAATCCACAAAAGAAACGTCACAGGTCTTGAACAGAATGGCAGGTCTGGTCATCTTCTTGCAATTTCTCCTACTACTACTGTCTCAGTTCTTTTCCTTATATACTCTTTTGCAGACCCCACCCACATTTAGACCTCTTTTTTTTTTTAACTTTCTGAGACTTGCCCCAGACATGTCTGGAAACATGTCCAAACATGACTCCAGTCTGAGCTTAACAAAAAAAAAGGTAAATACTGCCATCTAGTGGCCTATATTCACATTACACCTCCATTCCAAAAGGGAAAAATTTTGACTCATAAAAGCAAAATTTTTCTTTTCAATACAAAATGGTTAAGTGAACACTTGTCTATATATACATATCATACAATATTCAAACACATGATATATATATACACATTCAAACACGGGATAAGCAATCAGCAATTACATTGTCTGTACCCTTCACATGCTTAGTTTCCAAGTCAAACTCCTGTAAAATCAAACTCCAATTCAACAATCTCCGATTCTTGTTTTTCATCTTACTCAAAAACGTTAACGGATTGTGGTCAGTGTACACAATCATTGGCTTTTGTCCTGTACAAACATAAACCTCAAAGTGTTGTAAAGAAAGGACCAGAGCCAACAGTTCCTTCTCTATTGTGGAATAGTTCCTTTGGTGGCGATTGAACTTCCTGGAGAAGTATGCCACGGGATGCTCAATGTCATCAGAGTCACTTCTCTGTAGGAGCACAGATCCACAAGCTTGGTCGCTAGCATCGACCGCGATGGAGAACGGTTTGTTGAAGTCAGGAGATTTGAGCACGGGGAAGTGACACAGCAGAGACTTCAGGCGATCGAAGGCTCTCTGGCATGCATCATCCCAGGTGAACTTTACGCCTTTCTTCAGTTGGTTAGTAAGACTGAGAGCAATCTCAGCAAAGTTCTTGCAGAACTTGCGGTAGTACCCGATCATTCCAAGGAAGCGGCGCAAAGCTTTTTTGTTGTCAGGAACTGGAAAGTCCATGATGGCTTGGACTTTAGCATTTATGGGTGCCACCTTACCCTGGCCTATGACGTAGCCAAGATAGGTGACAGTAGCACAACCAAAGTCACTCTTGTTCAGGTTAACAGTCAGGTTAGCCTGGGTCAGGCGCTGGAACAACGTCTCTACATCTTTTAGATGTTCTTCCCAGGAGTCACTCCATGTGATCAGGTCATCGATGTATGCACCCGTGTGTGGCAATCCGGCGATTGTAGACCGTATCATCCTTTGGAACGTGGCTGGGGCATTTTTCATGCCAAAGGGTAGGACTTCATACTGGTACAATCCAGATGGTGTGGCAAAAGCAGAGATGCTCTTGGCCCTCTCAGTTAAAGGCACACACCAATAACCCTTCAATAAATCAATCTTGGTCAGAAACTTTGCTTGCCCTACACTATCAATACAATCATCAATCCTAGGTATTGGAAACACATCAGTTCTAGTTACAGCATTGACTTTGCGATAATCTGTACAGAATCTAGTACTTCCATCAGGTTTTGGAACTAGCACACAGGGTGAACTCCAATCGGAGTTGGAGGGTCTGATAATATCATGTTTTAACATGTACTCAACCTCTTTCTCAGCAATCTTTCTCTTTTCAGGATTCATCCGGTATGGATGCTGTTTTATTGATTTGGCATCACCAACATCTACATCATGAGAGGCTATAGTAACTCTCTTTGGAACATCAGGAAACAAATCCTCATATTTCTTGATCAACCTTTCAAACTGATCTCTCTGTGAGGGTTCTAAGTGCTGGAGTTTTACATCAAGATTTTGCAACACTTCAGTGTTTGACAATTTACATGAAAGAACTTCAGCTTTAATTCTTGGTTCATCATCTTGAAACTCCCCCTCATCTTCACACGTTTCGACCATTGGAGAATCTGAAGTGACAGCTGCAACCCTAGCATTTCTGTCATGATAAGGCTTTAGCATGTTAATATGACACAATTGTTTTGGTTTTCTCCTATCTGGAGTCTTCACAATGTAATTGAGATCATTGAGTTTTGTCAGAATTTCATAAGGACCATGAAATCTAGCCTGCAATGGATTGGACTGCAAGGGAAACAACACAAGGACCATTTCTCCTGGTTTAAACTCACGGCTTCTAGCCTTATGATCATACCAAGTTTTCATTTTTCCCTGACTTGATTTCAAGTTCTCTTTGGCAAGGTCACAAGCTGCACGCAATCTTTCCTTGAACTTGCTAACATAGTCTAACAGACTGATTTGCGGCTCTTCCTCTTGCCATTGTTCACTCAATAATAGCAAAGGTCCTCTCACTTCATGACCAAACACTAGCTCAAATGGACTGAATCCAGTAGACTCCTGCACTGCTTCTCTAGCTGCAAACAACAGCAAATGAACCCCTTCATCCCAGTCTTTCTCATGGTCATAACAATAAGTCCTCATCATTGTCTTGAGAGTGGAATGAAACCGCTCTAAGGCACCCTGACTTTCTGGATGATAGGCACTAGAAAGAATCTGTTTTGCACCTAGTTCATACACAACCTGCTGAAACAATCCTGAAGTGAAATTGCTACCTTGGTCTGACTGAATTTCCCTGGGAAGGCCAAACAACGTGAAGAACTTTATCAAAGCCTTCGAGATTGCAGTTGCCTTGATGTTACGTAGAGGTATGGCTTCGGGGAATCTGGTAGATGCACACATGATTGTCAACAAGTACTGATTTCCAGATCTAGTCTTGGGTAATGGACCAACGCAATCAACAATGACCCTAGAGAATGGCTCCCCAAATGCTGGGATAGGCTGCAATGGAGCTACAGGTGGGTCTAACTGGTGTTTTCCAACTACCTGACAAGTGTGACAGGTTTTGCAAAAGTTGGAAACGTCTTTCCGAAGCCCAGGCCAAAAGAAGTGTTTCATGATCTTATCAACAGTCTTGTTAACACCAAGATGACCTCCTAAAGGTAAACTATGAGCCATTGTTAAGATCTCATTCCTATAGACCTTCGGAACAACAATTTGCCTGACCACTGCCCAATCTGCATTGGCAGGGATATCAGGAGGGCGCCACTTCCGCATCAACACACCATCCTTGAGATAATACCCAACTGGAACTGCATCTATTTCTTTTTCAGGAAGGGCTCTCCTCTTTAGTACACCAATTTCAGGATCATTAGTTTGCTCCTCAATCAACCGCTTTCTGGACAGAGACAAGTCTCCAGACACATCAGAATCACCAGACCCATCCGGCTGGCTGAATAGAGAACTGATAAAAGTATCTGATAAGTCCTCAAACGGAGAAACCATAGTAGGCCAATCAGAGTCATGAGGCGAACCACCTGAGTCCTGACTATTCAATGTACTGGACGGCACCACAACATCATCTTCTTTAGCCTTCTTGGCCATAGCACGAGTCACTGCGCAAGAAGGATACAGAGATGGGTCCTCATCCCCATTTTCAGTGCTCGGCTGTGAAGTAAGATGTACAGGGGGAACTACTTTGCCCCCAGCCAGGTCATTGCCTAGCAACAGAGAAACACCCTTTATAGGTAGACTTGACATAAGTCCCACCTTTACCTGTCCTGTAACTAAATCTGACTTCAAGAATATAGAGCGCAGGGGTACAGATACAGTCCTCCCTTCAATACCTTGTACAAGTATGAAATCCCCTGAAGCGGTCTCATCACGTAACTCCAAGGAGTCCATCAACAAAAGTGACTGAGAAGCTCCGGTATCCCTTAGGATATATATGGGGACAGGAGTAGTATGCTCATTCAGAGCCACAAATCCCTCTGACACAAATGGAAGAAATTCCTCCCTCACAAAGTCAGCTGTATTAGGCTTTTTAGCCCCACAAGAAGCAGGCAATTTAGCAGATTGGTTATCTACTACAGGGGTTTCTAACCTTGTTTTCACAAAGGCATTTGGTTTGGTATCCTTTTCTTTTTCTTTCTTAGCTTTAAGGAACCAGCAGTTAGTTTTAACATGACCAGATTTCTTGCAATAACTGCAAACTAGACCACTTCTGTCACTGTCAGCTTTCACACACTGATCAGACCTGTTACTGGATTTCTGAGCACCATCACCAGATTTGTCTTTGTCTTTGGGTGAGAAATCTTGGGTATCACCGTAACCCTTTTTCTGAAATTGGGACCATTTATTGTTACTGCTAGACTGAAATTTGGACTTATGAGTGAGAACATATTCATCTGCAAATTTGGCAGCTGATTGCAAGTTCAGTGCTTGCTTCTCATTAAGGTAGGTCTTAACATCATCCTTAACACAGTTCTTGAATTCTTCAACTAACACCATCTCTTTTAGTGAGTTGAAATCATCCTTGACCTCCATAGAAGTACACCAGCGCTCAAAGCAAACCTGCTTCTCATTAGCAAATTCAACATAAGTCTGATTTTCAGATTTCTTCAGACCTCTGAATTTCTGTCGGTAAGCCTCTGGAACCAACTCATAAGCTCTCAAAATAACCTTTTTGACAACCTCATAATCAGAGGAATCATCTGCAGACAAAGCCGAATAGGCTTGTTGAGCTTTACCCTTGAGGACAGTTTGCAACATCAGAGGCCAGTGTTCCTTTGGCCACTGGCAACTCTTTGCTACCTTTTCAAAACATTGGAAATAGTTGTCAACATCCTTTTCCGAAAATGGAGGCACCAGTTTTACCTCCTGACTAGCACAAAATTTATTTTTCACTGCTATTTTAATTTTTAGTTGCTCCATTTGGAGTCTTTCTTCTCTATCGAATTTCTCTAATTCAAAATCTCTCTGTCTTGCAAATTTTTCTAACTCAAATTCTCTTTGTTTTTCTTCTCTTGCTAATTTTTCTAACTCAAACTGCCTTTGTTTTTCTTTTTCTTCCCTCTCAAATTCTCTTTGTTTCTCTTTTTCCTCCCTTTCTTTTTCTCTTTCTTCCCTTTCTTTCTCTTTTTCCTCCCTTTCTTTTTCTCTTTCCTCCCTTTCAATCTCTAGCATTTTTAATTTAAGTTCCATTTCTATATTTGGATTTTCCACTGGAAACTGTTCCAGATCTCCTGGTGCAAACACATTTTCATCAATGTAATATTCAACTATCTCTCTAGCCAGTCTTGCTTTTCGCATGGCTGGTTTCACCTCTGTCAGCTCTAAATGTCTGCAAATTTCTAGCAGTTCTGTCTTTTTAAAAGACTTCAAAACCCCTACGGTTGGTGATGCCAAGAAATCATCCATTGCTGTTGTCAATATATATCTAGGAAAATTCACAAAAACAATTTCACAATTTGGAATGTTAGATTTTCAATAAATTACTCACACAATGGTCTATCCCGGACCTTGAGCCCCCAATTTGTTATGGCCCCAATTTGTTATTACATTTATAACACAACAGCAACAGCAAGGGATGACAAACACAGTTTTAACAACTAAAACACATTTAATTTTTAACGAAGACAAAGACTAATAACAACCTACAACTAAAGACCAAGATTGATAAATAAGAAAAAACAGAAATAATTACAGTCCCTTTTTAGTGGGGTGGCTTGGTGATGTCCTGGATGAAGAAAATGCTCAAACACAGTCAAAGAAATCCACAAAAGAAACATCACAGGTCTTGAACAGAATGGCAGGTCTGGTCATCTTCTTGCAATTTCTCCTACTACTACTGTCTCAGTTCTTTTCCTTATATACTCTTTTGCAGACCCCACCCACATTTAGACCTCTTTTTTTTTTAACTTTCTGAGACTTGCCCCAGACATGTCTGGAAACATGTCCAAACATGACTCCAGTCTGAGCTTAACAAAAAAAAAGGTAAATACTGCCATCTAGTGGCCTATATTCACATTACAACATGCTGTTGTGCAAATGGAATAGACAACAGGTGGAAATTATAGGCAATTAGCAAGACACCCCCAATAAAGGAGTGGTTCTGCAGGTGGTGACCACAGACCACCTCTCAGTTCCTCTGCTTTCTGGCTGATGTTTTGGTCACTGTTGAATGCTGGCGGTGCTTTCACTCTAGTGGTAGCATGAGACGGACTCTACAACCCACACAAGTGGCTCAGGTAGTGCAGCTCATCCAGGATGGTGCATCAATGCGAGCTGTGGCAAGAAGGTTTGCTGTGTCTGTCAGCGTAGTGTCCAGAGCATGGAGGTGCTACCAGGAGACAGGCCAGTACATCAGGAGACGTGGAGGAGGCCGTAGGAGGGCAACAACCCAGCAGCAGGACCGCTACCTCCACCTTTGTGCAAGGAGGAACAGGAGGAGCACTGCCAGAGCCCTGCAAAATGACCTCCAGCAGGCCACAAATGTGCATGTGTCTGCTCAAACGGTCAGAAACCGACTCCATGAG
The DNA here is from genome assembly GCA_029721435.1 of Gymnothorax reevesii. NCBI lineage: Eukaryota > Metazoa > Chordata > Actinopteri > Anguilliformes > Muraenidae > Gymnothorax > Gymnothorax reevesii. Next base: position 17,680,930 of record CM056583.1, on the reverse strand, counting down.
GATGGTATGAGGGCCCGACGTCCACAGGTGGGGGTTGTGCTTACAGCCCAACACCGTGCAGGACATTTGGCATTTGCCAGAGAACACCAAGATTGGCAAATTCGCCACTGGCGCCCTGTGCTCTTCACAGATGAAAGCAGGTTCACACTGAGCACATGTGACAGACGTGACAGAGTCTGGAGACGCCGTGGAGAACGTTCTGCTGCCTGCAACATCCTCCAGCATGACCGGTTTGGCAGTGGGTCAGTAATGGTGTGGGGTGGCATTTCTTTGGGGGGCCACACAGCCCTCCATGTGCTCGTAGCCTGACTGCCATTAGGTACCGAGATGAGATCCTCAGACCCCTTGTGAGACCATATGCTGGTGCGGTTGGCCCTGGGTTCCTCCTAATGCAAGACAATGCTAGACCTCATGTGGCTGGAGTGTGTCAGCAGTTCCTGCAAGACGAAGGCATTGATGCTATGGACTGGCCCGCCTGTTCCCCAGACCTGAATCCAATTGAGCACATCTGGGACATCATGTCTCGCTCCATCCACCAACGCCACGTTGCAGCACAGACTGTCCAGGAGTTGGCGGATGCTTTAGTCCAGGTCTGGGGGGAGATCCCTCAGGAGACTATCTGCCACCTCATCAGGAGCATGCCCAGGCGTTGTAGGGAGGTCATACAGGCACGTGGAGGCCACACACACTACTGAGCCTCATTTTGACTTGTTTTAAGGACATTACATCAAAGTTGGATCAGCCTGTAGTGTGTTTTTCCACTTTAAATTTGAGTGTGACTCCAAATCCAGACCTCCATGGGTTAATAAATTTGATTTCCATTGATAATTTTTATGTGATTTTGTTGTCAGCACATTCAACTATGTAAAAGAACAAAGTATTTAATAAGAATATTTCATTCAGATCTAGGATGTGTTATTTTAGTGTTCCCTTTATTTTTTTGAGCAGTGTATATCACTTTTATGATTAATTTAAACATAATTCCAGTTTAAAAGGTTTTTGTTGAATAAACTGATGCTTATTACGAATCATTTCAATTTATTTTAAACCAAAGTAGTGCAGTCGGACAATGTTACGTCATTGACCCATATATATATATATATTTTTTTTTTTTTTTTGCCCAATCGGATCAGAATCCGATCTTCCCGACAGACAGTCCACGTTGCATATCACAAGTGATCAAATCTGATCTGTGCGCGTTTACATTGCAGGTGCCCAAACCACATTTCTGACAAGGCTTTGCACACGGTCTAATCAACCTCTATTATTGTCACCTGTGAGCATTCCAAACTAGGCCTTGCAGACAACAGGTATTGCAAATGGTTACATCTTCATCGCCTGGCTTCATTCACAGGTGTTTTTAATTGTCACGGTTTAAGAATTGCTGTAGGTTGTTTTAACTAAGAAACTCTGACCCAAGATCGTTTCAAAATTCAGTCTACTAATCAGATGACGTCATTAGGAGTGTAGTCTATGCTTGAATTACATGAAATAGGAAAAGTTATCTTTACTTGCATCATACCAAATTGTGGCGTACAATAGGGGTGATCATCTGTCAGTCGACCAACCCCTGCCAGAGGTGCTGCAGGTTTGCGTTTAGGTGGACTTGTCCTCCTCCCTGGCACCAGGCGATGCTCAAAGACAGACGGAACTGCATCAGATGTCAGCTTCCATCCTCCATGTTTTGTGGACGTGAACTGATGCCGTTTGAAGTGAGCCTGTAAAGAGGCTTATGAATTTAATGTGAAACCCTTGGAAATGTTAACCAGCAACTATTTTGTCTCTGAGCAAAACTTACCTGACACACTTTACGATTGTTGCAGTCCTTACTGACATCAACATTCTTTCTGCCGACCATCACCTGCCATCGTCTCCTCCGCTCAGGGTCATTTGGGAAGCCGTACATGCGGAAGCCCTGCTCGGACCGATTGCTGCATCCAACTGCAGCACAGCAAACCATGGTATGACCACTTCTCTAGAAAAAGTTAGATGAATCCATAACTGTCAGTGCTCAGATATCACATAGGCATATATGTGTTGTTGGGATTGGGGGTCAGTTCTTAAATCAGGTCTCCCTCGGTCTACAGAATATCATCACTTAAGTACGGAGCACCTGCAGCACCGTCCCGTCAGGTTTTTAAAGCTCTAACATTGACCTCTTAACTCTGACTGTTCCCATCAAGGCATCCTGAACTCTTACGGTCTCCCTTCTCGCAGACCTGTTGCGATTTCTCCATTTACAGTTCCTTCATAATTGATTGATTCATTATTTATGGTTAATAGCAGTGTTTTTTTGATAGAAGTATGCCTTTTTTGTTTCACACAAACATGTTCACACACATTGTTGTTTGTCCGTCTCCACACTTCCCCCCTGTACCCCTCCGTTATACTCTCTTGTTGTTCAATCAATACCCCGCCTCCCCACCGTCTCCTTCCCTCAGTCCCTCCCTCCCTTCCTTTTCTCAAAATGGTTTGACTCGAAGATCCCCTACTGAGGTCTGATGCCAGTTTTAATGCCCTCCTCGTAGGAAGAGTTTTTTTTGTTTGTTGCTTTAACAACTAAGTATAATTTATGTTTTGCTGTGCCGTTTCTCGTGTGGTGCGTTCTCTTGTTCTCTGTGATTTCCATCTGCAGTTCCTTCATTAGGTTCCCTACAACCGGCAGAATGGTGTCTGGATGAGTACATGGCTTGTTTCTCACCTATTCTTTTATTTTATTTTTTAATATAAATTAGGCATCTCCAATCCCACCCGAATCTGGAATGCCCAGTTGGTGAACTATGTACAAAACTTGCTCGTATGCGACCCCTTGCTGCCAACTCAGGATAGTGAAGACAGCTCACGACTCTCCTCCGAAGCACGTGCCCGTCAGCCACTGATTCTTATACACTCATTGGTTGAATCTTCGCAAGTTAAGAACAAGGGCGGAGGAGACCCGGACATGAACAGGCTTAGAGTCTTCCTGACGAGCGCCCGTCTGCCCAACAGGAGGTGCTGGAGCAACGAAAATGGCTTTTCTCACCTATTCTTATTCAACAACCCCAATTCCAAAATAGTTGGGACAAAGCGTAAACTTCTGTCGAAATACACAAGGCCTTCCCTGGAATGGATGTTGTCTAAAGGGGAGCGTATGTTGCTTTAAAACCTTTATATACACCTTTCAGTATTCATGGAGCTTTTTAAAACATGCAAGTGTCCCACACCATATGCATTAATGCATCCCCATACCATCAGAGATGCTGGCTTTTGAACTGAACACTGATGACAGGAGGGGTGGTCTTTCTCCTGTTATGGCCCCAATTTGTTATTACAATTTACAACACAACAGCAACCGCAACAGCAAGGGATGACAGACACAGTTTTAAAAACTTAAACACATCTAATGAACAAAGACAATAACTAACAATAACCTACAACTAAAGGACCAAGATTGAATAAAAAAAAACAGAAATATTTACAGTCCCTTTGGTGGGTTTCCTGGTGATGTGCTGGGTGAGAAAAATCCACAAAAGAAACTTAACAGGTCTTGAACAGAAATGACAGGTCTGGTCACACGTATCCTTCTTCTTGCAATTTCTCCTACTACTTTACTGTCTCAATTCTACTCCTTATATACTCTTTTGCAGACTCCACCCACATTAAGACCTCTTTTTTTATTTTCTGGGACTTTCCCCAGACATGCCCAGGACATGTCTAAACCTAGCTCTAGTCTGGGCTGAATAAAAAAAAGGTAAATACTGCCATCTAGCGGCCTATATTCACATTACACTCCTCTTTAGCCCAAAGGACATGACGCCCATGATTTCCAACAAGAATGTCAAATTTGGACTTGCCTCACCACAGGACACTTTGCTACAGTCCATTTTAAATGAGCCTTGGCCCACAGAACATGGTGGCGCTTCTGGATCATGCTCAACAATGGGTTCCTTTTTGCAAGATAGAGTCGTAGGTGGCATCTGTGGATGGCACGGCAGACTGTGTTTACAGACAGTGGTTTCTTGAAGTATTCCTGAGCCCATTTAGTAATGTCAATGACAGAATCATGCTGGTGAGTGATGCAGTGGCGTCTGAGGGCCCGAAGATCACAGGCATCCAGTAAAGGTCTTCGGCCTTGTGCCTTACGCACAGAGTTTTTTCCAGTTTCTCTGAATCTTTAGATAATGTTATGCAGTGTCCATGATGAAACCTTCAAAGCCTTTGCAATTTGACGTTGAGGAACATTGTTTTTATAGTATTCCACAATTTATTTACACAAGCCTTCAAAGGTTGGAGAGCCTCGGGCCATCTTTACTTCTGAGAGACTCAGCTTCTCTAAGACGTCCCTTTTATAGCCAATCATGTTACACACCGGATGCCAGTTAACTAAATTGCTTGCTAGATGTTCTTTCAGCTGATTCTCTTATATATTAATTGCTTTTTCAGCTCTTTTTTGCCCGTATCCCAACTTTTTTGAGACATGTTGCAGCCTGAAAATTTGAAATAAGCTCATTTTGTGGATAAAAATGTAAAATGTCTCAGTTTCAACATCTGAAATGTTATCTATGTTCTATTGTAAATAACATATTGGCTCATGTGATCTGAAAGTCATTGCATTTTGAGTTTATTCACAATTTACACTTCGTACCAACTATTTCAGAATTGGCGTTGTAATATAGGCCTGCCAAAACTAACAGTTGTTATGTGAACTGATAACTAACATATTATCACAGTTTTCCTTTGCAGGTTGTTTCAAGTGAATATCTTGAGAACGGACTGCACAGAGGAGTGATAGAGATGGTGGCTCTTCCATTATATTTTTCCATTTTATGCATCTCATATTATTGTATTTCAATTATAATATTGTGGAAACACACCAAAAATGGGGGACTATGTAATTTAACTGTTCTTAAGCAACATATTAAGACACACAATAAATGATCTTACATATTAAGCTCATACAAATTCATTACCTTGAGTTTAAATAGGAAACTTGGTTTGTGGTCAATTTCATGTAGAGTGCGCAACTCTACCTGCAGCAAAAGCCATGTACATTAAAGGCCATGGTATGGGTGTATAATGGCCTCCTAAAAATAAAATAAAATATTGCAAACACAAGAAGTTATCATTACAAATGACAGTATACTGAGGCTTTCCATGTCCAACATGTACAGTCAGCAACGGTATTCAGAAAAATTGTGTAATCACTCCATACATAAATCTAATAGCACAGCGAAGCTTTGAATGTTAAAATAATCTGAAAGTTGAGATGTTTCTGGTAAAAAGAACCCTCTCAGTGTTTCCCACAGACCAGGAAGCAATGTGTGGAGGCACACCAATGTTTTCAGACAGAGATGACAGCCATTTTGTTGAGTGGGGGAGGAGGTAGATATGCTTTTCATTTTGTTGACCAGGGGGAATAGACATGCTTCTCATTTTGATTAGGGGGGCTGATTAAGGATTGCGCACATTCCGCGCCTTTCATATTTTTCCGGTTTTTCTTTCTTTCTTTCTTTCTTTTTTCTCAACGTGCGCAAGCAGTATCAACAGGCAGCAATTGCGTATTTACTCAGAATGAACAGGAATCCATTTGTGGCGGTCCAAATTGATTCTGTGGTGCCCCGCCACACGGTGGTCTATGTGTAGGAAACCCTGCCTCCGGTCCGGTTTCATTTGAAATAATTCCCACCGACAATATCCTTAACCTCATTTAAATCCTGTAAACGTAACTGAACACTTCAGGCTGGTTTGGGAAGTGTTTTTTTTTTCTATAAATCGCGTCATTTTCAGCTGCGCAATCGTGCTCAAAGTTGAACGGATACAGCCTACCTTGCTGATAAGCATAGGCTTGTATGCTCTTATGTTTGTCCAATAAATGTGTTTCAGTTACTGTGGGAAGTTTAAACACTCGGGAATTGGATAATTCCATTTATGGATAGGTGTACAACTAAATGAAAAACAAATTTTGTAAAATAAAGTAAGATTGCTTCCAATTTGCAATATCATAAACCTGTACATATAAGTTGTACAGGGTTAAAGCATTTTGGCTACTAGTGTAAAGCAAAACACAGATGTAGAGTCTGCAACAGAGATACTTAATTTGATGGGGAGTGCAAATGAAGTTCTATGAATTTTTAACAATACCAAATAACAACAAAATTTCATTCTTATTATGCTCAAGAAACATATGCATAGATGATGCCAGAAAAATACTTGTTTCATAGTCAAGTTTACCCTTGTATTACAGTGATTCAATAGCTATTGTGTCAGAGATGATTACTTAACAAAGCTAATTTCATTAAATGTTGCATAATTTGTGTTGTCTTGTCATATTAAATATAGTGCAATTCACAATAGAGCTATACACACACTAAAAATACAGCTTTAAAAAAATGTATCCACTATTTATATGTCTGAATATATATGTGCAGAGCCCGCGATGGACGAATTTACCGAATGCGGGGGCTTAAATAAAGTTCCAGAACTTTTAACCACAACTCATAAAGATAACTTCACAAAATTTTAGATTTAAATGCCATAAATGCATGGGGATCAGATGGTATGAAATGCTTGGTTATCAGTGGCGACATATATTTCACCCTAGGTGAGCACCTAAGTTACACCCTTATTTTGCTCTTCATGGCTGACAAAAACTGCGCCAACTCAATACCTTCTGCGCACAAAACCACCGCGCAGGGATCGCAAAAGCGAGTTTTTGGTCACTTTGACCCGATGACATGTCACGTGATGCACTCAATGGATGCCTCTGTGGCAAATATCGAACACCTACCATCGCATGCCCGAACGGAAGTCGCGTAAGAATAGCCTGCCTGCAATGGATTATGGTCACGTAAGAATACCACGGTGTTAAATATAATTTTACCAACACCGGACGGTATCAAAATGTTTAATGTCAGACTGACATGAACTATTACCGCATCCGAATTAACCTCCCAGTGAAAGATGCCATCCTCTTCCAAGACTTTCTCAGGTGTGCCAATGTCACGGGCGTTCGGCCCATCTGAGGGTTTCACCGAACGCAACGCGCGATTGATCAACTGGATAAATTGGCAACTGGTAAATCAACTAAACACGTAACTGTTTCGCAGAAGTCATTGTGCATTAAGTTAATCAGTCTCACGTGCATTACAGTGGGTTTCCCCACTGGTGACCTGCAGCGGCTCGTGAACTGGCAGTAGGGAAGCTCAAACAATCCCTTACAATTAATGACTGGTCATGACCTGTTTTCATTCATTCATTTAAATTACCATTACAGAAACTCCGCAAACTCTCTACATTATCAGATGTGGCCAGTTTTCATTTATAACGCAAACTGATTACGACTCCTGACTTCTCACGCTTCTACTTACTCAGGGGTTGGAAGCAATGCATTTGTTTCATGATTGTTTAAATGAAATAAGATAATCTGAAACGTCTTTATGCTCTTCCATTGCTTCAAACCCCACCATGCACAAGTAGGCTACTTAAATTCCACGCGAAAATCTCTTACATAAGAGTTGATAGAATAATTGCTGTCTACAGCAGAGGAACGTAAAAATGCCGCTTAAACTCATGCCGAACGCCTAAGAGTTGACAGGTATGTGCTATTAATGAAAGCAAGCCGCATCAGATAATGTTGAGTTTTCGGAGTTTCTGTTATTGTAGTTAAAATGAATGATTGAAAACAGGTCATGAACAATCATTAACTTTAAGGGATTGTTTGAGCTTCCCCTGTTGCCAATTCACGAGCCGCCACTGCCAGTGACACTGAAATCGATTATGACCAGGAAGTCTCAGGCTTGTCTTTACCGAGGGATTGAAAGCAATGGAATTGCATAAATAGGTTTCGAATTGTTCTTTCATTTAAACGACCACGAAACACCTGCATTATTACCAATCCCTGAGTAAAGAGAAGCACTGGAAGTCCGGAGTCATAATCGCTTTCCATGTTACCTGTGGTGAGGTCCACCTGTACGCAAGTGAAACGGAAACTTCAATGGACAAGGATTTTGATTTCGCGCAGAATATCATTAATAAGCGTTCATTGACTATTGAGGACTACAGTGAATAAGCCTAGAAAATGCGTGAAACCTACGCCGAATGCGTGAGACTTAGCAACTCAGGCGACCACGTTTTTGGGAAACTGACCCTTGAGTGACTGACCATTCGCTCAGACTGGATGAAAGCGCGTGACGCCAACACTACAGAGAGTTGGAGTGGAAACCCATTTCAACACAACGGGTCACAAATTAAGTTGGCTAAAGCTGCAAGGTACCTAACGGCTAATTACGTTACAGTTTGACCAGGTATATGGTGTGTCCCCGCTGGCTCCATTAAGGAAACTAGCGGCTGCTAGTTAGCCAAGTTAATCTACCCATCTGACTAACTTAAACGGGAAAGTTTCCTGCCGCAGCGCCGGAGTTGGGCGCACGCGCATTCTGAATTCCATCTTTGAACCGAAATGTTTTTGCTGTTATTCATGTGAACATTCCCAAGGCAGCAGGCTCACCGTGTACGATGTTCAGCTGATCAGCCACGGATTGCAACACTCATTCAATACTCCCGCTGCGTCTGGTTACTCCTCCTGGTGTTTGTGCGCAAGATTTTCTTAATACTTTCGCTCCTACTTGCAATTGGCTGTTGGCCGCGTTTCCCGCTGTACCATTGGCTGTTCAGTGCAGCCGTCCAGGTTTTTTTCATTGCGATTTCTTTCAAACCAGGAAGCCTTGCGAGAAGAAAATGCCACATTTGTTTCCATGGTGATATCCCACGTCCATTTTGCTCACATCACACTTGAGTATTTGCAGTGAAATTACCTGCGGTGCTCTTTCACAGAACAGGCGTCCTTTACCTGAGCATGACCAGTAACTGAGAAATTATGTCCAAGTTGGCGACCGCCGTTTACAGTTCCATTTACTTATATTGTTACTGTTCAATCTTATGAATGTGAACACTGTCTGGCAATGAAATCAGAATGATGTATTGCTGACTTTATTGTTATGAATTTTTAAAGTATATTCCGAAATTTGTGTGTGTGGGGGGGTTTTTTTTTTGGTTTTTTTTTACTAAGCAGGTATATGACTGTTGCAAGTGCTATTATCTACGAAATATTAAACAAAACATTCATTAAAAATATTTTTTTCTCAATTTCATTAGTTTCAATGTTTTTGTTGGAGATGACTGTTTGGGGTTAACATCAGTGCCTCAAACATGCAATGACTTGACTGATCAGAGGCTTCTGAAGTAATCCTAAATGAGCCCAAACTTGTATTACTGAATTGTGTTATAATAATTCACTATAAAAGGAGGCAGAGCCACTTGGGGATTATTAGAGCATAATGAGCACTGAAATGGAGGGGAGTAATTTACCTTGGTGCAGTATTATAATCCATTTACATGATGCATGTCATTCAAGGAAATTTGCTTGAAAAACTGGACGACTAGGACTAGATACTTTCTCACGTGAGGATACTGCCATAATGCCGTGGCGGTCTGGGGTTCCGCAGATTGATTGATTCTGTGTATTGTCATCATGAGAAAATGTTTTTTTTTTTTAATTTGCTATGTGAAGAATCAAAGGTACTGTGCAGATCCCAGAAACATTCACCACAAAAAAAGCAGCTGGCTTATGCCCGTTTAGGTAATGAAAATTTTGGAACAAATTAAAAATTCATAACACAAATAGGAAGCTGAACATCATTCTTATTTTTTTTTTTTGACAGACATTGTTCACATTGATAAGATTGTACAGTAAAAATTTCAGAGAGATGCATAACTGGCGACATGGTCATTTTTTTTTGCCCCCAGCATTGGGGCAATACTGGAAAAATTTACTTAAATTATTTCATTAAAAAACTTCTATGAATGATATTACTTGGATTACTGCATTTTTACAGAGAGATATATCATTAAAAAAATGAATTCTAGCCTTTTGTCTTACTTTGTTCCTGAGTTACAGGTCATAAAATGCAGTCATTTTTTGGCATTTTGTGTTTTCAGCTGATTTTGAGGCTTTACCATACAAAAGTGGATCAAGATACACTGAGGCTAAGGCCATTTTCAGATTCAAGGGGATGAATATGGTTAGTACACGCAATTTCAGCCTTGTATAAGCAATCAATTTGGAGTAGTAAGTTGCCAAAGTTGGCTGAAAATGGGTTTGCCAAAAAAAACATTATTCAAATTTGGTAGGGCTATAACTTGAAATCTATTTGAGATACTGGCCTAATATTTGGCATGTTTTCTACTTTGTGTGAATATTTTCAAAAATTTTGAGGTGACCTGGAAAATTTCCCAAAATGCTGGATGATTTGACATGGAATGACCCATGTGGAAGTAACCAATGAGAGGCAAGAAGAACTGATCATCTTCCTCTATGCAGGCAATCAGATTTCATAATTCTGGGTGGTCACTCCTCCTTGTGATGTCAGGTAGGGGAGACTTTGAACTGGCTCATAATGGCTAATTAGCTGTGCACCTGGTGGCATAATAGGGAACTTTTAAGCTGACCCCTTGTTATCAAATGTAGTTGCTCCCTAGGTAGCTTCCGCTAAGACCCAGTGCACAGTTAATATATCATATAACAACAACAGCAACCGTTCCCACTGGACGATGCCATGATTTTGATGCCGGTTCGCTATGTTTTTTGGGCAAGCTGTTTCTGCCAATAGTTTATATGTTCGAATTGTTTCAGTTATTGAAATGAGCCACACTCGTGCAATTGCAACTTGCATGAGCACGCAGGACCACACGGAAGAAATGTCTTTGGAAAGTACTCTCTTTCACCTCTGCTATGATAGCCACAAGACCTCGAAGAGTGGTGTGGATTACCCTTCGCTCTCAGTCACATTGACAACGTTTTTTCGGCTACGCCCTCTTCGGTGACGCATCAGGGCGGATTAGCGTTAACACATCTGTCATCTGGGACGCATCTGATGTGGTCAAGAAAACCTCCACAAGTGGTTTGAGCAATTAGATCTCATTGCGTCTTGTACCCGGTTTACCGTTGCATTTAGCACTGATCACTTGTGATCTGATAACCCAAAGTTATGTTAAAACCGAGTGTAAACGGGGCCAGTGTGTCCGGAACTCAGTTTAACATGCTCTTCAAAATAAATGGCATCTCATTTGGCTCTGTGTCCCTGCCACCACACTTGCTCAGCGGGGATCACTTCACTGGAGGGAAGAGCGCCACCTACTGGGCCACCAAATCCTCCTCGAGCAGCAACTTAGCTTTCCCAGGTGGTCTCCTATCCAAGTACTAACCAAGGCTGCACCAGCTTAACTGTAGCCACACAGCCGGAGCAGATCAAGTGGTGCTATGGCTGCTGGCGATACCATCAGCGCAGCACTGGTAAGATGGCAACGCTGAACTACATCACCAGGCCCTCGGGTATGTGCGTGTATCGAGGTGAAGTGAGAGATCCATCATGTGTTTATAAAGCGCTTTACCACCTCATCAACAATGTTCCGAGCACTTTTCAGTGACTGAGGGAAACCGCTCTCAGCCATCACCAAGGTGTGGAACCCATTCTACGCCCAAACAATCACTTCACATCAGCTGAGGTGGAGAGGGAAGCAGCTGTTTTAATCAACTGATAATTTGATGTGAAGAACAGCGAGCCAGGGATGACTGAATTTAACTCGGACACTGGCGAACCCCCGACTATTTGTGATGTGTCCCGGGATCTTTGAATGACAGCCGAGAGTCAGGACTGCATCTGTGGTTCCATCATTAATTCTGGGATTGAGGTGAAGGCATCATCCTGTGTTCCACAGAACATTCCAGTTTATTTAAAAAATGGACAGGTCTTCATAAAGACATTCTGCACACTTGTACCAAACACAATGCATTTATTAAACATATAAACCAAATCCATGCCTGTGTTTCATGATCAAGAACTCTTTCACCATGCTATCCCTGCAAAGCACATTCATATACTAAAGCCACTGCTGAAAGCAATAAATACCTAAATAATCACCCAAATTCATTCACTGCCAGCCTTATGACACAAACCAATGGCATAAAAGTCTAAATAAAACACATTTTGATACTAGAAACAACTGAGAAATAAATACACCCCCATTTTCTGAAGCCTATACCCCCCCCCCACACACACACACACACACACACACACACACACACACAAACCATAGTTCACATCCTGCATTAAAATGCAATGTTTTGTCCTGTCCCTCTAGTTAACAATAAACCAAACCTCACCAAACTAGCCAAACCCCCAGGGCCACTGAGATGAAGCCACTCTGTTGAATTTTAAACCTTCAATCAATATTTTTCATGCAGAAACCGCCATTCATCAGTGAGTCAATAGATTACTCTTTTTGTACTTCGCAGGGCAGAGTCTACAAATCCACAATATATGATACTATTTTTGTCCAGAACACATCAGGAAATTTTTCTCCCAGTAACAGATAAGTGCCTCTTTACTCTAATAATGATGCCTGATTTTCACCGTAGGATGGTGAACACTCATTGGACAGTCTTAGCACCCCGACGTTGTGCAACTTTTATAATGAGGAGGACAAACTGTAAAACGTTTATATCATCTCAGATATCCACGTAATTTAAGTCAAAAGAAATTCAAGTAAGGTGAACCATTTCAGTTGTGAAAAGCTGCAGGTAGAGTCACTAGACAGAGAGAGTTCCAACATGAGGATTCCAGAAAATCTGCCTATAAAGACATTTTATTTCCATGGTGTTATTGGGCACCATCCCAAAGCAAATGAGTGTTTTTCCATTTTCTCTTTTCTCGTGTCTGAATATTTTCCCCTCTTATGCTTGTTGGTTTGTTACTTTTCCCCTGAAACTAATACATTTCCCTTTCAAGAAAAGAATGAAAAACTTAAATGATTTCGACTCTGTAAAACGGCTAAGTTTTGTGCGATGGAAACAAAATGGCTCCTATTTTTACTGGTAGCTTTCATCCCTTTGTCTCTGATGATGAGAGAGGATGATGAGCGCACATCGCCGGAGGTTAGCCCGTTTCGCTAGCGTGCGTCATGGCTCCACATCTCACTCGCTGCGGTCTTTGGGCTCCTTGTACTTCCACATGATGTAGTCGAAGACGTCCTTCTCAGAGTCCACTGCTAAAGGCTCTCCTGCTATTCCTACAGAGACAGCGACTGCAGGTTAGAGTCACTCACGCCGTCAGAAAACGAGACCAAAAATATCCCTGAAAGCTATTTATATAAATTATATTGAAAATCCATTTTAAGAAATTAGACAGATAGCAAAAAATAATAAAACTAAACACATAAAAACTCAGTGGCTAAAGTCCGAGCACATGAGTCAGCATGCATCACATATTCATACAATTTCAGGCTTCGGTCTCTCGCACCATGATGACGGCTGCATTTAGCAAGTAAGCCTGCTTCTCCCCGTGTTAGTGCTGAAAGCCGGCTTCTGACAGGCGCCCTTACATGCAACACTGAATGTTAAATGAGAGGCTGAGTGATCCTGTGAGGTCAGATAAGAGGTTAACACCAGGTCAACCCTCACATCTCTCCCAAAATAATCATGACTCAAACCGTGAGCAGATCTTTCCTTTTGCGGAGTCAGAATACACCCAGAGCAAAAAAATAGAATTAACCTTGCCTATTTTATCGTTGCTCTGATTACATTTCAGAAACAGCAGCACTAATGATGTATTCACGGACTCTGTCGCTCAGATTGCATTCAAAGGGTACTTGGGTAATTCCCATATGTGGCTGGTTTCACTGACATATTGAGCTCTCGCCCAAATGAAATTTTGAATAGAAATATTTTTGTTGACATTGTGGGCACAGCTCAGTACAGGGGTGATATTACCGAGCAGCCGAGGCCACATCTCTGCCTGCGATGACTGCTATACTCCTGCAGACCGTATCATGTCACACAATCATCTCTGTAATCAGAGTAATGACCTCTGACCTCACTCACCGGCTCATATGTCTGAGTTCTGTTTGAACTGTCGCTGCTTTCAGAAGCCTGAATGCGTCCAGAAGTCAAACCCAAAGATTGTTGGCTTATTCAAAGAGTAAGAACTGAAACAAGTTTAAAGTATCATGTGCCATATCAGTCATTTATCGGTTATTCATTTATTAATAGCAGTTTCAGAAATGGATCTGCAATGATTACAAAACCCTCAGTGCCTGTGAGAGGACCTTGTGTTATTGGCCAATGAGTTTCTCTCAACCCATTTAGATCAGACTCCTACACGTCCCGTGTAACTGGTGACTGTTCATACGATCTTTAACATGCTTACCGCATTAGAAACTTAGACTAAAGGCTGCGTTTCTCAGAGTCTCTGAACTGCTGCGGACTTCACATTATCTGTCATCAGAGTGATGCGGACAGCAGAGGTCACGGAGGTCACTCTAATAAGCATGACCACGGCAAAACCCAACCCAGACCACTGACCCGTGTAAGTCTGGTCAGAAATGGACTAATCCGATTATTTACACAGGGATCACAGCAATAAACCAGGTTCTGCGTTGGATCATTTGTCAATCCGACCACAGATCACATAAACAAGCTCAAAACCACGCAGACCCATGGTGCGTATTGCGCATGCGTCCCACTAAATGTCACCGACCGACCAATCGTCCAATTGACTGACTGCCGGACAAGTAGCTCAAAGGGGCAGTAGGCAGCGCTGTAGGAAAATGACAACGGCAACAGGTGACTCACCAGTGACCCCTAGTGGCCGTATGGTATACTCGTTGAGAGTGAAGCCCTTCTCTAATGCGCGGGTCCTCATATTCTTATTAAAGATGTCACTACCGGTGAAGTACAGCACTCCGCAGTAGTACTGATCCTTAGGAATCAACCTGAGAGAGTGAGGGAGACAGAGAAAGAGAGCAAGAGAAGGATGGAATGAAGTACACGAGACAGAGAGAAGGAGGAGACAGAATTAACACACAAAGATTCGTTGTAAAAAGCAGACAAACGAAATTCACAAAGTCTGATTTGATTCACTCTGTGTTTTGCAAAGACTGAGGCGATTAATCTTCAATAATAAAAATTACAGCTCAGAATTTTAGCATTTTTTCCAAAAAGTGGCCAGGTATTTTCCAGAGAATTTCACTTGCATTGCTATAAGTTCAACCAAATTAGATGATAACAACACTATTTAGGTAATTTGAAGATACAAAAAGTTAAAAAATAAAAGGGAAATTTTTCATCACTGTGGCTCTTTAATTTTGCTTTTGTGTGAAAAGGAACCAGAGTAGGTACTGCAGCACTCCAGGGCTTCAGTTTCAGACTGTAACAGCCAATCAAAAGCATAGCAGCATAACAGCAAATCAATTTGCATAACAGCAAATCAAAATCACGGTTCAGCCAATCAGGAGAGCGCTGCTTTGACGGAGGAAATGTCTGTTGAATACTTTTACTTCCTGCTACACGTCTGCAAAAAGTCAGGAGACCCACAAAGCATTTTCCACTCACTACTGCGTGATGACTAGGGTGGGCTGAGGGACGGCGCGGGTTCACCTGATATCAATACGCCTGTGAAGATGGTCCTCCTCTTCTGAGTCACGAGCCAACTGACACACACCCTGGGGAACGGAAGGAGGGGTGTAGGGAGAAAGAGATGGAGAGACGAGGAAGGGGAGAGAGGGAGGGAGAGAGGGATGGATGGAGAGAAGGAGAGATGGAGGGAGAGGGAGACAATAGAGAGGGAGGTGGCAGTGAGTGTATCGTCTGAAGAACACAGTACAAACACAGAGAATAAAGCAGCTCGCAGCCTCACCATGAACTTGCTGTCACCTTTGGACAGAGTGTCAGTGACGAACCCCAACGACTCCAGATGATCCACCACAGAATGCAGAAGTCTGGGCTACGGCAGTGAAAACACACACATCTTTACTGAACCAATCACTGTGCGAGCACACACACACGCACACACACACACACACACACACACACACACACATATACACACACGCGCTCGC